>JARGYF010000017.1:600000-854318 GCA_029203975.1 Mycena vitilis
ACTCACCGAACACCCGACAGTATCTTATCTGTTTATTTTTAGCTGCGCCCTGTTTATCAGCAAATAGAATCGCTTAAATCAGAATTGGAGCAAATTCCTGTGTTGAAGACCGAATTGGCTCACTTGCAAAAGCAGGTGGCTGACATGCAACATCTGGAAACAAAGGTTGCTAGCCTGGCTGCACAAGTCGACACCCTTACGGCGCAATCTGTAACGACGACCGCTTTGAACGTGGAGCTCAAGCAAGTCAAGGACATGGTTGCCACGACCAATTGGCGCCCCGCACAAAACCCGTCAACACCGCGGTTCCAGAGCCCCGCGCCCAGATCAAGGTAAGAATGGTTCAGGTCTGTTGCCTCCCGCTCACTTCCTCGCTCAGTATCAACGCACACGCCGTTTCCGCGAACGCTAGCTCGTCCAACTCCAAGACGATTAGCCCGATCAAGAACAGCGAGTTACCGAATCCTGGCATTGCCCCTACTATGCTCGGCAAGCGCCACAGAGAGTCAACGTCGAGTAATCTCACCGGCATTATTGACGAGGGTCAAGAAGGTGACCTCAGCGAGGAGGAGCTCGCAAAGCGAGTAGTGCGGCCGACCAAAAAACGCCCAAAGCTGGAGCCGGAAGAAAGAGAAGAGGAATTTGAAATTGAACAAGAATCGGACGCGCCGAGTGCGCCGCGTGTTCCGAGCTTTACAGTCTTCAGCGGGCAGGAAGAGCAGTCGTACATTGACCCCCCGCCGCCCACCGAAGGCCTGCCCGAGTTCTATGCTCCACCTTCACCGACCGGCTCTGGCACACGACAAGGCACGACGACGAGCACCCAGAATGCGTCCGAGAACCAACATCCCTTCACCTTCGCCTTCCTCCCCATCTCCTCCACCCCCGCCGGCTTCACCCTCCCGAGCTTCCCGTACCCCGAGGCGCCGCAATCGCCCTCACCAGCCGGCCCGTCACACAGCACCCCGGCGCGTAATCACGGCGAGCGCACGGACATCTTCCAGTCGTTTGGCCTCCCGCCGCCCGGCCGACCGCGCTCGCGCGTCACCAGCACATCCGCGGGCTCAAAGGCTCCGCGAGACAACAATGCCGGAGGCATGGGCGCGTTTGTGGATCCCGCTGCGCTCTCCAGCCGTCTGCCCGACGATGACTTTGCGTTTATGCGCGACGCCGACGGTGATGCGCCGGCGCTGAAACGGACCATGTACGGTACAGAGATGGACGGAGATACGCGTTTCGGCGACTTTGGTGTCGAGGGGGTTGCTACCAACTTCTGGGGGAATAGGTTCTGAAGAGATTTTTGTAAGTATAATAACCGCCACCGGCGCCTTCGGAGTGTGTACCCATGGAGAGTGTTACTCCACGTATATTAGTGTACTTGTGTCTTGAGGCTTTAGTGTTTGCCAACAAATCTGTTTCTAACCGCCATCGAGCATGCGAGCAGCTTGAATCGCCGCTTTCGAATGTGACCTCCGTATATTAGCAGTGTATTCGTACCTTCGCATTTGGGCATAAAACTGTTTCTACACATGCAGTGTGAGCAATGTACAACACCGATAAATATACCTTCTTAAACGCCGCGTCGACATCAACACGCGGCTCGCAAGTTTGATCCCATGGAGTACATATACATATACATATACACTTGAGCGTCCTTGTTGTTAAGTGAGGTATAAAGCCCATAAATAAATCATCTCGCCGTCGCACGATCAACGCGGACTGGCTCAGCTGGCAGTGTCTCCTGGTCCCCGGGCCTAACATATTTAGATGGTAGGCACGAAGGAGAGCACCTCCTCGTAAAGCAGCTCCTTCAGCATGTCTTTCGTAAGTTCTTCCTTGTGGACTGCAAGATAGATCGTGAATAAGCAGGAGCGGAAGGCGACGAAACGTTGCGTACTGTCGAACTGGAAGTAGGAAGGGCTGAGCGGGGTGGCGGTGGGCTCATCATCCGGGTCGTGCTAAGAAAAGAGAGATCAGCGCGCTGCACTTTTGGGAAGAACAAAGCGACTTGCGTATGCTGCGAGGTAGGGGTGGGCGAGGGCCTCGTCTACGGTGAGGCGCTTCTTGGGATCAAACGTCTAGAGCGCCTCGTAAATCGGCGTGTCTGCTGCGACGAGGGGAGGCGCGTACCAGAGTCTTGGACAGAAAGTCGATCGCCTCAGTCGACGCGTGCGGGAAAAGCGTCGGGAAGGGCCGCCGCTTGCGTATGGGCAGTGCGCGAATGTAATCGCGAGACCGCCGAGAGGTGATCGCGTAAAATTCATCCAAGCTCGGTGTGCCTATAGAAGAAAATTAGCACCAAGATGGCATTGCCACGGAGCCCTGGGCGTACCAATAACATCCAGGATTAAATCGAGCTGGTGGCTGTAATCCCGACCGGGAAATAGCGGGCGCCCGCTGAGGAGTTCCGCCAAGATACAGCCGACAGCCCATAGATCAATCGCCTAGTTAGCCGAGGAGGTGAGTTGCTGACGCTCGAGGCGGCAGGAATTGGATGGTACCTTGGTGTACATCTTGAACGACAGCATGATCTCGGGTGCGCGATACCACCGCGTCGCAACGTATTCCGTCATCAGGCCAGCTTCCTTGCCGGCGGTGGGGCTGCTCTTGATACTCCTCGCAAGACCGAAATCGCAGACCTTTAGGTCGCAATTTGCGTTGAGGAGGAGGTTGGCCGGCTTGAGATCGCGGTGGACAATGTCTGCGCTGTGTATCGACTTGAGGGCCCTCAGAGTTTGGTAGACAAAGTACTGAGAGAGTTAAAAGTGAGTTTCGAACAATAAACTATGCTGCCAAATGAACGTACTTGGCAGTGGTCGTCAGTGAGGTGCTGTGTGCGGATTACACGGTGCAAATCCGTTTGCATCAACTCCTGGATGACTGCAACAACTTGAGAATGGTGTCGAAAGTTGCAATAAACACACGTACAGTAAATCTCCGTAAACGAGTCGAGAGTCGGGGGTTTGCTGTAGGCCTGTTCAGAAACCATCATGAATGGAAGTGAAATCGAGCGCTTACATTATGTCCAAAATCGAGATGATCTGGGTGTATCTGTTAACGAGATGGTCGTGTGACGGAGAGAAAGGAACATACATTCTCATTCAAGCAGGTCTCGGAGAAAAACTTGAGCAATTTAAGCTCGCGTAGGGTCCGGAGGCAAAACAAGGTGTGGTCGAATGGAAGAATCTTCTTGATTGCGACCTGGCGGCCAGAGGGTTTGTGCAGAGCGGCGGCCACTGTGCCGTAGGCACCTTCTCCGATGGCGTGCAGGAGCTGGTAATCCTCACCTGGATGCATACATAATCAGCGCCATTGTGCAAGCATTGACGAGGAAAAGTATTACCGATCTCGAACTTGGGAAGGGGCTTGGAGGCTTTGCGAGAAGACATGATGAACACTGGTCCGGCCAAGTGGTGGAAAGGTGGTGAAGGAGAGGAGAGAAGGGATTTCCAAGAAATGGGATTAAAGAACTGGTTTATGGTGGAGTCTTTATATACAAATGGCGGCCACTCTTTTATTTGGTTGTTTTTTGGCTGATGGGTGTATAGAGATGGAAACCGGCTCGGGATTCGAGTTGTATTTTATGTTGCCTAGCCATGGCCATCAACGGGTCGAAACAATTCCATTTGTGAACCCAGAAGACGCAATATAGACTGTTCATTGGCTAGCGCTCAACATTGATACAACGATCCGGCGGTAGAGGTTGAATGGGGAAGCCAAGATAAACCGCGGTCCCGCTCCATCGGTCAGTAACGTGTTGGGGAGCGGCAATTCGCCGTCTGGCGACCGACGACGCGAAGTTTGGTCATAGCGCAGGCCGAGAAGTCAAGACGGTGGGTTGTTAGGTTCATCTCCCGCGTTCGCGACAGAGGAGACATTTGGGGAATGCTTCGGACTCCGTCGAGTTGTGAATCATAGAGCTGATAGCTGTGAGCGATTGATGCGGCAAAGATGTGGTTATAAAGTCCTGGAGCCCATGGCTGACAGAGTTGTGGGTAGAGTTCTGCTCTAAAGCGTGTCGATTTGGCTGCAATGTGGTCCATCCCAATGTAAGTATGTAGCCCAACAAAGAATCTGACTTGTTGCGATTTTGGCTAGAGATAAATGCCCAGAGAAGCAATGCGCGGATTTCTGAGACTTGAATTAGGATGAGGCGGTAGCGCGCAAGTCGTGCTAGGGTTTTATTTTCTGGGCTGTACATATCTTGAGACCGTCTCGTAGAGTCTAGTCGTATGGTATCAGGCGCCGACGGATATACTTGAACAACGGGGTTTCGCTCAGTGATACAGCATCAGGGACGCCGTATTGCCATACCCCGGCAATACGTACCCCGTAACAAGAGAGGCGCATATGGATTTACATGTAACACCGCGACCCAGCAAGCAATAGTGCAGACAAAATTCGACACGAGCGGGCGGACAAAGCGACTAATTTGGGATCGACGTCGACGAGGAAAGCTGTGCCCATCAACAAGTCTTCTTCCCTCGAAACTGAATGCACCGACCTGCACCGACCCAGTCCCCTGTCTGCTGGGTATACTAGTCTGCTGCGCTACTGTTCAACTGTTGACATTGAAAGACTGTAACGGCATACCTTGTTTCCTCGGCCCGCTTGCTATTGTTCTCTTCCAACCAATTATGGCCCTCGGATTGAACGATCGGCGAATTTCTGCGGCATGTTTGGAAGACGCCCTCGACGCCCTAGAGCTCGGGTATTTTTTGCAACCCTGTCTACCGCCTGTGTGCACCGTATACGTATACGTCTGACGGTCTGGCGTGCTTAACGACGGCCACACAGGGCCACACGCCCCTCTCGTTCATCATGCATCTGTCTGTCCGAATGTTGTGTTTGGGCGCCTAATCCCATCAGATGGGGGTCCAAGACAAGGGAATCCTTTGTTTTGGCATAAAAGACGCAACGTGGGGATTTTGCCCATCTTTCCTCTCTCCCCTCTCCTTGGCGGTCCTCCTTTTTCCGAGTTTTCCGAGTTTCCCTGCTTGATTCCGTTGCAACGCACATTCTTTCTTTGCAAATCATCACCTATCGCTAGCGATGTTTTCTCTCTCTTTGGGCCTGGCTCTATTGCCCTTTGTCGTCGGAAAGGTCTGGGATGTTCAAGTCGGTGGTCCCAACGGAACCCTAGTATTTACGCCGGAGGCTCTCGTGAGTCCTTGCACCCTGTTCTTGGCCAAAATCAATTATGCTCTCTAGTCCGCCGCGGTTGGCGATCAAGTTGTCTTTCACTTCAACCCAAAGGTTAGTTCGTGTGCTCTTGAGTGCAGGTCTCTTACCGTTGCGTTAGAACCACTCCGTCACCCAGTCGGCATTTGACAGCCCCTGCGGCAAGAAGGAGGGCGGATTTGCTTCTGGATTGTGCGTTGAGCCAATTTCTCTTTCTGCTCCTTCTAACTCTGGTATAGCCAGTTTGTAGAGGCCAACAGCTCTGTTGACTCGCGTCCCACGTTCGCGGTGACTGTCAATGATGTTTGTGGTTGTTCTATGATGTATCGGGCTTTCTGCTAACGCGTTTCTTGCACAGACGAACCCTACGTGGGTCTACTGTGCTCAGCTCGGTTTGCGCTTCTCTCTTGCTGCTCGCCTGTACTGACTTGTTACTTAGCTGGATTAGCCGGAAGTCATTGTGGTGCCGTACGGACTTGTTTCCTGTTCCAAAATACGTTGCTGATCCCATTTGCACAGGGTATGGTGTTCTCGATCAACTGTCCCTCGGACGACTCCCCCAACTCGTTCGGCAACTTCAAGAAGGCAGCGCTCGCCATCGGCGCCAGCCTTAGCTCTTCCGCTGCTGCCGCCTCGCAGACTGCCGCCGGAGGTTCGAACGGAGGTTCCGCCGCGTCCCCCACTCTCACCGCTGCGTACGGCGACGTGACTCTTCCCCCGGCCCCTTCTGCATCTGTTGTCACTGCTGAGATCACTGTACGTTCAATTTTGTCAGCTTGGTGTTTTTCTGTGTTAATTCTTTCACTTTAATCCAGCTGGACTCGAGCTCTTCGTGGACGACCGTGTACACGTCTTTCGTCAACTCCCCTGCGGCCACCCCTGTCGCAGCTGAAGGTGCTGTACACACTGTTGTCGTCGGTGGAACTGGAATTCTTCAGTTCAACCCCCCGAGCATCCAGTTCGTCCCCTCCTTCCTCGTAACCTCGTCCTGTGCTCACCCATTGTTGTAGGGCTGCTCCCCGCGACACCGTTGTGTTCCAGTTTGAAAATAAAAACCATAGCGTGACGGAGAGGTACTCGAAAAATTCTTCACCTGTGATTTCATGCTAACTTATCAACAGCTCGTTCGCGGACCCCTGCAGAAGGCTCAACGCCGACAATGCCAGTGCCCCCCTTGGCTTCAGCTCTGGTTTCTTCCCCGTCCCCGTCAACCAAACTGACAACTTCCCCACATGGAATCTCACTGTGAACGACACTGCACCCATCTGGGCATACTGCGGGCAAACGGTCATTTTCCTCTCACCCCTGATGCCCAAGCTCATTCCATTTGCAGACTCCCTCCTCCCACTGTGGTGCGGGCATGGTTTTCGCCATCAACGCCGTAAACAGCTCTGCGCGCAACTTCGACGCGTTCAAGTCAGTTGCCGAGCAACTCAACGGGACCGGTAGCGCCAGCGCCTCCGGCGCGGCCCCGAGTCAGTCTGGCAGTGGCAACACGGGTGTCTCCCTCCGCGTCGGCGGTGGCGCCAGCGCTGCCGTCGCCCTCTTTGCGATCGCCGCTTCCCTCCTATGAGCATTTTAGTGCGCTCATCCCTAGATGCCTTTCATGAACACATGGACCTTGTCTTGATGACACGACGACACTACATACCATATTTTTGCGATACTCACAGGTCCTAGTCGACCTTTTCTCTTTCGTTACGGGTGCTGCTTGCAGTAGTGGCTGTTAACATGGTTTTTTTTTACGCGTATTGAGAATGAGCAGCGGTAACACAACGTCCCACCCAAAATAAAGTCGATGGGGTAAGTATTACAAGCGCGTGTGACCGTCAGTGGACGTTTAGCGCGTACAGTCTAACTCACTGCGCGCGGCATTCGCTGGGACAAATGCCCCAAAGATGCACGCCACTTCACACAGAATGCAAACAGAAACGTCGTCTCAATTGCTACGACAGTTACTCCCCGCCACCCATTGATTCCCTGGCCTTTTTCTCCTTCTTCAGCCGTTTCCTCTCCTTCTTCGCCTCCTCGTCCTCCTCTACCGGAGCCTCTTCGGCCTCTTTCGCGGCCTTTTTCTCCTTTTTCCTCCGCTTTCGCTCTGCTTGCTCGCCATCATCGTCATCCCCGCCAGCAGTCACCATAGACACGTCTGCGTCAGGAACCTCGGACTTCCGCTTGCGCTTTTTCTCCTTGTCCTCCTTCTTTGTGGGGCTATCCGCATCGGGGGCAGGGGCGGGTACGACAGCGGTCGGCGCCGCGACCGCGGAAGAACCAGCGGCGGGTTGCTACACACAACAGGTTACTTACAATGGAAAGGATCAGACACAACAGCGGACTTGCCTCATCACGGTTATAATCAACATAGTCGCGACTCCATTCTTGGGGAGTAACGCCGTCGAGCTTCTCCCCATGCTTACCGAGTTTGCCGTCCTTGACCATCTTCTTTTTCTGAAGTGCCATGGGACCGAGACCCCATCGACGAGGGTAAGTGTCGCGCTCCATGATGCAACGCTTGACTTTGGCGACGACACCGTGATCGCAGGTTGCGAGCTCGACCGTAGACATCTGGGCCAAGGCGAGCGCGATGGCTTCACCTACACAGGTGAGAGGTGAGGTCGAAAATCATAGTTCGGATAACGACGAAGCCGAACCTTTGGTGGTAATCAGGACGACTTCCTCGTGAACAGAGATGTCGGCTTCATAACGCAAAAGACCAGGTATCATAAGTTTTGCGCCGTAGCAAACGGCGTTGACAGCGCTGTCCTTTACAACGATGCGCTTGTAGCCGACCATAAGGCATTCCAACGGCCGAATGACACGGCGCAAGTAGGACTCTTCGATAAGGTGAGCGGGTTTCTCGCGAGGAGAAGAAGGAGCGTACCATCGCGGGTGTTATCGTACATCCACTGAGCATCCATAACGTCGTGCATTGTAACCATGTCATCGTTTTCTGACATAGCACCACTTCGAACGCGTCGCAGCTCCTGCATGTGTCCTCCGACACCTAGTACGAGGCCCAGGTGAACGCAGAGGGTTCGGATGTATGTGCCCGCCTCGCACGATACCCAGAACACGGCGAGATTGCGCTTTTCATCGAACTCGAATAATTTCGACTCGTGAATTGTCCGTATACGGAGTTGGCGCTTCACGGCTGAAATAAGCGGGGGACGTTGGAAAAGCGCTCCGGTCATCGTTTGCAGGGCTCGTGGAAGAGCAGCAGGGTTGGGGAGACCGGCATGTAGCCGTAGGACGCATACATACTCTTTGCCTGTCAAAAAGTTCATATGAAAGTTTTCATAGACACAGTCGTCACTTGCCTGCACCCTGCTGCGATTTCACCAGCCTTGTCGCACGGTCAATGCATACAATCAGGCATCCGGTGACTTTGGGGTCAAGTGTACCACTGTGACCGGTTTTTTCGACCCGCAATATCCGCCTTAACCAGGCGACGACTTCATGGGAAGAAGGATTTGAAGGTTTGTCCAAATTAATCACACCAGACCTGATAAAACATTAAAAACCGGAGCACAACCAAAGGTGCGTCACAGACTTGACGTAGGAGGTGATATCCCGCTTGAGAGGAAGGCACCCGTAAGGAAGGGGTGTAAAATGACTGGAACGGACAAGAAGTTTGTCGTAGTTTTTTAGAAGGAGAGGCCATTGGGAAGTTTCCAATTTTGGGACGGTCGACTCTGGCTTGATTGCATAGTCGCCGTCAATTTGGGCAGAGGAGACCTGCTCGCGACTGAGAGTCGGGGCCATAGCGATTTTGAGGCAAACTTTTTAGGAATGCGATCACTCGATGTATGTGGCAGCGTGTCTGCACGCCCAATTTCAAACAAGCAATAATTTAGGTACTTGTAAGATTCTACAAATCTAAGTTGCTGACTCTACAAGGGTTCGAGTTTCTCTTTGCTGAGAACGGAGGTCGCAATGTCACTCCAAAGGACTTGCGACTCAGTTAGGGGCTTGGAAACGGTCAGATTCCAGTAATGATAGAATTAGATATCGGTTTACCTTCGTGCGGAATTGCTGAGCTAGGATTGCTGCCACATGAGTTCGCAAGTGTTTGAGAGCTATATTGCACTTGGGAGGGACCTGGAATTTGACTTTGCGGTCGATGAACGTCGTGTTGGAGACAAGCTGAGTCCAACGTGAGCGTGAGAATGTCAGCGAGAGGACTTCCTTAGTCTTCCTACCTTGAAGTCTGTATCTCCACACAGCAATACGAGGGCCACGTCATCCACGGGCCCTGTTTCCCACGCATATAACTTCTTAGAGTGCCTGTACAAGAGCCGTCAGTCGGGTAGGAACTTGGGCGTAGAGAGCATATACATCAGTGTGAAATAGGCGAGATGATTGACCCCAAAGTCACTGGGCTTGCGTCTGAAATTGACAGAGGAAGGGTGGAAGGATGCGTGCTGGTTGTTGGAGATCGTCCGCATTTGCCCATTGCTGTGGTCGATGGAAAGGATTTTGGGATACAGCCCGGCTGTCAGGGCTGCGTTCAAAAGGACTACGTTGCCGGGATTCACATCTAGCTCCGGCGGTACCATGACAAATCGCGTTTGCCTCCTCCCGCGTGCCCTGCAGCGCAGAATAAGTTCATTTGCATGTTGTGTACGAGATATGGTGCTTACCGGCCAAGTTCACGAACAAAATCCTTGTCCACTTGGATGAATGCCGAATCGATCAGATAGCCAAGGAATTGTTGACGAAGTTCCTCGATTTGTTGTAGATTCTGTGACACGGCGTCAAACCAGCTGCGCCGAGAATCAGAAATGTTTCAACCTGGTGGCTGAGGTAATTTATCCGACAGAATTCGCGGACAAAGGATGGATTGGCTCGCCTCCAACTAGCGAAGGCATTGTGGATGGTGAGAAAATCGGAGTTTTCTGCATTATCCCGTTAACTTGCGCAATTTGATAGAGGACTTGACTAACCAACTCTGAAGGCTATTTTAGCACGGTCGGCTTCCTGTTCATAACCAAAAGGAGACACAAATGGCGACTTGGAATTAAGAGCTGCCGCGATGGTAAGAGCCGGGTCCAGACACCGGAACAATGTGGCTGTCAGGAGGAACTTCCCGCTGCGGTGTTATCAGTACCTGCTATTATGTAGATTCATGGTGACTGCGCACAGGTGGACATCAGTAGGAAGCTTGCTTAGTAAGCGACCCATGGGAGTGATTTCCTCCGATGGCGTCAAAGCACCAACCTGAATGGGCATTAGGAAGGACGCAGGAGCTTGGAGAAAACTTACTTCGACTAGCATGGCTATTGCGCGTTGAACGTTGATAGAAACTGGAGGATCCAGCGCGCGCGAGAGAACATCTTCAATGCATGTGCCAAGCTTGACTTTCATGATTTTGATACGAAGAGCCAGATCAGATAGGCTTAGGCGCATCATTTCGGGAAGAGGGTGATCGGCCAACTTGTAGGAAGATGTCAATTGAAGAAAAGCAGTCTGCAAAGGTACGGACTTGAGTGTCATGCCGGAGTTTCGTGAAGAGGTGGAAACAAAGGCCGCGTTGCACTCGTCCCGCTCGACCGCGTCTTTGAGCGGCATTGCTTCGAGCGACAAAAGTCTCGACCAGGCGACTGATCTGACGCTTTTCGTCGAATCTGGCAGAGGAATCAGTAGGGAACAGGGACACTTTGTTATGAAAAAGACCTCATCTCTCGATGCTTGCCAGAGTCAATCACACTGAGTAGAAAAAATCAGTGGTGAACATCGTCCGGCCGGTGATATTGCAAGAATACATGGCCCGAACGCACCATGTAATATCAGGTATAGTGATCCCAGTCTCCGCAATATTTGTGGCTAAAGCAATCTGAGATTCGAATAACACCGGACCACAAACATCTCACCGATGACTATTTTGCGGACGTTTGGAGGCGGAATGTCGAACACTGCCCCTTGGCTTTCGCTCGAAAGAGTTGAGTGTAGGGGATAGATTCTGAAATTATTGGCTCCGAATAACTGATGCTCCGTCAGGATGTCATTCAGGCGACGAATTTCCCCCATCCCGGGCATGAAAATGAGGATGGCGGCGGAGTAGCGGCCGTGGTCAGTGTCCTCGAAGCATATCCTCTCCAGTAGGCGCACGATAAGGTCGTACGGGACAAGCCGTTCATCGAAAAGATTTATCGTGGCAGTTGTTTTGTCCGAGTAGCGCTTTTCCAACTTGACATTTTCCTGCACAGGGTCGTCTTCGTCTTCCTCACCAATGACGATGTCTTCGGACCAATCAGTGCGATTCTTGGACCGATAAAATTTGTCGTGCACTGAATTGGGTCAGTAAACGCGGCAGTTGTGTAGATAGATGAGAAGCTTACGACGCCTGGCGTATGGGGATTTCTCTGTAATCTCCCACCCACAGAATTGTATTGCATCCTCCAGGTAGTGCACGTCAACAGGGAAAGTGCGACCTGGCACCAGAAGCGTGGGGCAGTTCCCAAAGAATTCGGAGATCTTTTCAGCGTCAACTGTGGCGGACATCAAGATGACCCTATCGGTTGCCAGTAAATCTGCGATGGCCATTTGACTACACAGCGCGCTTACTTCAGGTCAGGCCGTTGCTGTAAGAGCGACTTGAGAACGATCAGCAAAAAGTCCGACTCTATTGTACGTTCGTGGACCTATGTACTCGGATGAGATGAGGAGCAGTTGGGCTGAAGAATACGCACTTCGTCAATGATGATATGCTGGGACAAAATATTAGCAATCGTATTGAAAACTGGGACCAAAAAAGGACTGACAGTAATCTCATCGGAGGCAGTACCCTGTCCACCATGACCACTTCCACCCTCAAACATACGGAGTGCGATGCCGTTGGTGACAAAAGCGAGTCGCGTGTTACGGGATGTGTTGGAATCCAGCCGTATGGAGTATCCAACGAGAGAAGCAAGTGTTCCGACTGCATTGGGGCCATCCCCAAGCTCTCTCGACACACGCTGGGCCAAAGAAATCGCGGAAATTCGGCGAGGTTCCGTACAATAAATTTTGCAAGGCTTTCCTCGAGAGAGCTGGTCCTCAAGAATGAAGGCAGGCACCTGCGTGGATTTTCCGCTGGCGAAATTGTATTGGATATGGATAGATGATCTGAACTGATGATCGTACCATCCGGTTTCACCACTGAGAACAAGAACCTGATGATCCTCCAGGGTCTGGATTATCTCGTCGCGATAATGGGCAATTGGCAGGAGGTTGCGATGCACCTTGCAAACAGGCTGAGCGAAAGACGATACGGAGTTGCGACCACACATACAAGCATCTCCTGATAGGTAGGGCTGGCCTGGCGAGCTCGGAAGCCAGCAGCAATCTGCTCGGAGGCTGCATCATTACTGGTATCATACCTTCTAGGGGTTGGAGTTGGTTTTTCATCGGAGAATGGTTTCGCGGCTTTGCCATTGGACTACTTGCTATCAGTAATATAAGTCGGAGGGAGATAGCAGATAGTTACCTTGGGATCCATTTCCAATTTCGGCTCGATTATGGAACGCAATTTGGCCCATACCCCACGATTCAGGGCATCGGTTTTGAGCTTTCTGGCCACTTCTAATTCTTCCCAGAGATCTCTGAAAACTGCGGGAAGTAGTCTAAAGAATGTCTGCCCTCCAGAAGGCGCCGCAACGGTGAATGTATCGCGAGACGGGAAGGTGAGTTCATGCAACGCAATCGTGGCAATGTACTGCTCTGCCTGCCCCTCGGTATGGCATGCGATGTCATTCATCGTCCATTCGTCCATCTTCTTACCGTCCCAGCGAATATTCACAGCAGCTCGTTTAGCACGACCTCCGCCAGACAACAGGGTGTAACTGATTGCGGCATATCGATCTACCTTTGACACTGCTTCTGAGAGCAAAGTCTTCGGGGTACGGCCAGACCAATGTTTTGGAAGAGACATGTCCCGGACAGTTACGGTTGTCCCTTTGTCGGTTGTCTCCGTAGTGGGCATGTCTTCGAGTGCTTCGAAAAACCCGCCAACAGAGTCATCCAGGTCTTCGTCGAAGATGTCTTTAGCGCGCGGAGTTGCGGGTGATTGTGGCTGCAAATTGGGAGGTCGCTTCTTAACGACTTTCGGTTGTGCAATGGCTGAGGGCGGAGCAAGACCCCGAAGCCTGGCTTCAAGAGCAATTGCATCAGCCTTTTCGCGCTCAACACGGTACAATGCCTCGGCATCCTTCTCGTTGAAAAAATAGTTGTTTTGCACCTTTGAAAGCCGAGCGCGCAGATCCTGAAGTTGGGAGGAATCCGTCTTGTCGCCAGGGGCCCGGTTAGATGTCAAGTTCGCGATCTTCAGTTTGAGATGGACATAATCAAAATTAGCATCCTGCCCATCGAGAGAATCGTCTGAAGAGTCCGAGTCTCGGTCGATATGATCGAGAATGCGCGCTTTCACGATTGCACGCTCCCGTTCGGGATCATTTTCGTTAGCAGGAAGGGACTGGTTCAGGGGGACAAAGGTGGGCGCGTTGACGTCAAGCCGCGACGTAGCGGAGATTGGGGCAGTCAAGATAGCCGGCACAGGCGGCGGATGGGCCAGAAACTGCGATGGGGTCCGCGGCGTCTGTGGCATGCGGTTGGAAGGGCCCCGGGGAGTTCTCGGAGTACGTGGTTCGGTCGGTTCAGAGACACCTGAGGGGCCTTAACATGGGATCGGTAACGAAAGGGTAGTAACACGCACTTTGATCTTCGAGCTCATCTTCGGCACAGTGCAGATAGAGCTGGCAGTGAATAAGAGAGGACACCAATTCAAAATAATGGGTGCCGCACCCAGTCGTAGGCTTCGTCAAGGTCAACGCCCTTGATGGCCCGAAGGCACTCCTCCACTCTCTCTTCCGTGAAACCAATTCGGCGGAGCACGCCATATGTGATTCCAAGCTTCCCGATTGCCTTGTCTTCAGATTCCTCTAGTGGCTTTCTCCCTGTAACGTGTATTTGAGAAAGGAATCTAGATTCAGCCAGAAAAGCATACCATCTCCGACGTGAGATTCCGCGGCCAAACTCAGGATTCGGTCGGTGAGCCCAGGGTCAAGCTCAAGTCGGGGGAGAGTTTTGGAATAACGTCTGTCTATCTCGATGGCCTATGCGGCATTGAGTATAGATATGTAGTCGACAAAATTTGCAGTTACCTTGACAGATCTTGAAACGAAATAAATACTTTGAATAACACGCAAGGTATGGGACCAACTACCTCGAAATTTCTTGAGTCATCTTGTCCTGCTTCGAGTCGACCAAATTTTGAAGCGACTGTTCCTCGACTTTTTCAGGGTCGAATTCGTCGATCGCGGCCGGCGTTGCGACGCCGTCGCCTTTCGGTCCATCCTCGATTGTGGATTCCTCCTGCTCGACCACACTACCCTCAAGGCTGTCGACCTCCGCCTTCTCCTCGAGAACGACTTTCTTCGGAACCGAAGTGGTCGCGAAACCTCGAGCCACAGGCTTCAGCTGGGTCTTCTTCTTCTTGGCCATTCCACTGCTTGGCTACCAGCCCAAGATCCGCAGACACCGTTCAAAATCTAGCTCCCCGTAGATTAGTAGAGTTGTGTCCCGTTAGGTTGTGTCCGATGAATTGCTGGATTAAAAGTTGTCGTAAAATATCCCGTCCGTGTTCGTCCTCCCCGCAAACCGTTCCCTGAAGCCCGTTCTCAAAGTATGGACACTATATGCTGTTCGGAAAGTTGGCTTTGAGTGGATAGTGTGTAAGAGCATGAGATTTGGGATGCATGAAAGGGAGTCACGATCCGGGAGCACAGTCACGCGTGATTATCCACAATGAAACGTTGGCATCGAGCTAGAGTACAGAACTATTATTACATCTCGAATAATGCAGGGACTGCAGGAGAAATAAGGTACGAGGTTGCAGATAAAAACAGATGCAATAAGACGCCCAATGCCGACGGGAGAACAGTCAAATCTTAGATCATTCCACTTTCTTTTTGCGTCCACGGGGCGCACCTGTCCCTGGCTTGCGCTTTTTCCCGCGTGTGGAGGCCGTCGGCACTGGGGCGCCGCCTTCATCGTCTGCGACGTCGACATTTGCCCCACCGGCATTCGGACCGGAATGCCCGAAAAAGTCATCCCCCTCCTCGTTCCACAAATCACGGGCAGCGGTGTCCCCAGACGCTTTCACGTCTTGAGGCGCAGGGGTAGCCGTGGTATCCAACGTCGCCAACTGCTCGTCGTTCAAGAGCAACTGCATGATCTCGCTGGGTTTGGCCACCTCGGTGAAATTTTTGGTACCGACGACGATGTCTTGGACCTGCGGACTGGTCAGCAACTGTTAAGGCGACGCAACAATTTATTTCTCACATCTTTCTTGACGCGCGCCATCTGGACTATGCGTTCGTCGATTGTGCCTCTAGTGATCAGCCGATACACGGTGACCTGCCGGGTCTGACCCAGCCTGTGCGCGCGATCCATGGCCTGAGCATCGTTGGAAGGATTCCAATCATGGTCGTAAAACACCACAGTGTCGGCTGCAGTCAGGTTGATACCCAGACCACCTGCGCGCGTACTGAGCAGGAAGACGAAGATATCTGGCCTACAATCGAAATTTCATTGAGCACCAGTCCACACAAAGCGCCAGGAGCACCGACCTTGTCTGCCAGTCTATCACCATGTCGCGACGATCCTCGAGCTTGGATGATCCATCAAGACGAAGATACTTGTACTGGCGATAAATCAGGTATTCCTCCATGAGATCCATCATGCGCGTCATTTGGAAGTAGATGAGGACACGATGGTCGCCCGTCTTCAGCTCCTGAAGTAAGGTGTCGAGACGGGCGAGCTTGGCCGAGTCGTAGATCAGTCGCTTTGCCTCCGGGACTTGCATCGACGACAACGGTAGCTGATCAGCTGCAGAGTTTCCAATGAGGCCGACGGGAGAGAGTCCGGACATCATATTCCGATATCTATCGCAGGCCTCTTCCGATTCTCGTAGCTCCGGGGTCAAACCGTACATGGCCAGTGTTTCCAGTGGTCCATCGAGCAACTGGGCTTGAGACTCGAGGAACGTCCGATCACTGCAGTGCAGCGAAATGATGGGGGCAACGACGGGAGGCACGAACCACTTCAGCCCAGGCCGGGACAAACATGATTCCGCCCAAGCAGCCTTTGATATCGACCGAACATCTGGCAAACATGCGGCGCTGTCGAGACATCGTAGACGTGAGGATAGTGACGGTATTAGGAAAGGGCTCCTCGAGTGATACGCCGCGAACGTTGAGTCCCTTGAAGGAGTTAATATAAAGGCAAAGAGGAAGCGACAGGGTCTTACGAGGAATACGGAGCCGTGTCAGCAGCGTCAGCTTCATCGCGGGTTGCTGAGAGTTTCCGGGTGATCACGGGGGACAAATGCAGAGCATGAGCATCTGTTGCCGATGAACCCAAAAATCGCAGGAAGGAGAATGAAGAAGAAACTATATTTACGTCGCTGTTAATTCATAGTGGCAAAGATCATCAATCAACACTTGCCTTCCTCGTTCATCGACCGATGGATCCAATCTGTGCTCCAGATATTCAAAAGCTTGGTCAAACAACTGCTTTGTGAAGCCGAGCGAGATGTCTCAGACGGTATGTTGAGGATACCTCCATCTTGGTACAGCAGTTCCGGGATCGTGAACTCAATCGGATTGCGGGTGGAGTATGGCAGCGTCACAAAGTCTCCTTCCCGCAGAAGGGGTCCAGGCCGATTGAATCGACAGAAAGAGAAGGGGGCAACCACATCCGCTCGCTCAAACAGTTCCGGATGATTGCACACCTGAATAGGCGGTGAGTATCGGGCGATAAGCATTGGAAGGCGGTCGAACCTTTCTGAACTGCATGACCAGGTTCATCAGAGAACGAGCTGAATCCACATCCCCGATATTCGCGGCCTTCTCTAACAAGTCCGCAACCGAGACGTTGGCAAGCAGGGCCTTGTACAGTGACCGCTGCCGTGCGCTCAGGTCTACATATATGTCCTTCTCGATCTGGGAGAGAGAATAAGAGGCGACTCGGATTCATAACATGTGCGTACCTTCTCGCTGAGCTCGTTTTGCACATGGCGCTTGACTCGTCTCAGCATGAACGGCTTGAGAATCATGTGCAAGCGGCGCAACTGATGCTCGTTGAGCTTGCTACCCTTGTTCTCTGCGGCATTCTCAATGTCCTTCGAAAACCATTCGTTGAACTCGTCGTGCGAGTCAAACAGACTGGGCATGATGAAATGCAAAAGAGCCCATAATTCTACTCCGGTTCAGAGCCGCGAACAAAGCCTCAAGAAAATGGCGAACCTTGCATGGAATTTTGGATCGGAGTTCCGGTAAGGAGCAGTCGATTGCGGCAGTGGAACCCAAGCAGAGTCTTCCACCGAACACTGGACGAGTTTTTGATGTTCTGCGCCTCGTCCAGGATCATGTACTGCCAGTTGACGCGTTGGAAGTATTGTTGATCTTGCGTGACCTGCAATACACGTTTAAGATAATTGCTCGCGCGATCCATACGCTGACGTACCAACTGGTAGCTGGTGATAAGGATGTGGAAAGGGGCGTCTTTGTTGTACGTGATCTCCTTCTTACTCCAAAACTTGCGCAGAGTCGCACGGTCCTTCACGTTGCCCCAGTAAGGCAACGCTTTCAGGCCAGGAACGAAGCGGGTGATTTCTTGCTGCCAGTTATGCAGCGTCGAAGCGGGCGCCACCACGAGGAAAGGACCCCAGATGTCATGGGTCTCTGCAAGGTACGAGAGTAAGGAGATCGATTGGACGGTCTGCAAGACGAAAGTTAGTGTCGTGAAGCATACAATGGCATATCACGTACTTTCCCCAGCCCCATCTCATCTGCAAGGATACCATTGATTCCCTGCTCGTAAAGCGTCGCCAACCAATTTAATCCCTTCAATTGATACTCCTTGAGCTGGGCCATCAACATCTTGGGCTGCCCAATTGTCAGTGGCCCACTCAGCGAAGTGGGATTTTGGAAGTTGAGCTCATCCGAATCCACTGGAGAGAAAGGTCAGCAGGGGTATAAAAAATAAGACCCGAGACCTACAGTCAACAAGAGGAGCGCCCGCCGCAGGCTCCATCGGTTCGTCCTTGTCGTTGTGGATGTGGGCTTGGGCCTTGGCAAGCTTGAGAGCCTCGTTTGTCTTGCGCTCCAACGCCGCTTGGGCATCGAATTGCTGCGCGCGCTGCTTCGCCATCGATATCGCCTCTTGCGCATTGTGGCGCGCATGCAAGTGCAAGTTTCTTTGATCATCTGAATGTCGTCTCGGTCAGATTTGAGCATTCGCAAGCGTGGGGACGCACCCTCGTCGAAATTGATGTCCGGCAGAGCAGCGCTCGGATCAACGTCCTCGATATTTGCACCAGCGGGGACAGCAGTGTTATCCTCATCTCCCTCCACCTCGGCGGCTTCAAACGCGCGTCGTCAGCATCTGCTACACGATAAAAAAACGGGCGCACTTTTGAGTTTACTCCCGACGAAATGGCTGTAGAGTTCGGTCTGACTGATGAGGAACTCGAGCTTGCGCGCCTGTCTTGCCGCCTCTCGCTTCTCCTCTTCAAGTTTGAGGCGATCCATGGCCTCCTTGTGCTCACGCTTCCGCACATCTCTCTCCTCCCGCTCATTCTTCTTCCAGAAGACCTGCATTTCGCGCATCAAGCGTTTGGCTTTGGTTTGCGTATCCTTGTTCGTCTTGTTCGTCTTCGCAAAAGGCTTGCGCGCTTGTACTGAGACGATTTTGGCCAGACGTTCGGCCTGATTGACCCTTGCATTCAGGCCCAGAATGTGGTACTTGTACACCTACTGGGGATTAACAAATGAGGCCTCGGATGATTTCAAGCGCTCACCTTCGCGACCTCTCTTCGCGCGATATTTGTCCACACTTTCCGTTGCGATTCTTCAAGAGTCTTGAGACGCTTGACCATGATACCGTCGTCAACCTTTTTAGCCTTCTTGAGCGGAGGTATTGGTTCGTCCAGCTCAAAGTAAAAGGTAGCGGTGAGAGTGGGAGATGAAGGCCTAGACAGAGCAGGCGTTATGTCGCTCGCTATTGAGGGCGCCTGTGAGGCAACCTCGAGCTCCATTTCGGAACCTAACCCCTTTTTCTTGGGTCCAGGCTTTTTTCGAGGAGGTTTAACCGGGGCTGGAAGACCGTTGGCAGCAATGGGGCGTACTGCCACCCCCGGCTTTTGGGGTGGTATGTATAGGGGAGGTGTCGGGATCCACTCTGGGACACCGCCGTCGAGACCGTCCGGAGTCATGATGTCGTCCACGGGACGGTTGTCCACCTTGCGCTTTTTAGCGGGCCGTCCTCTCTTTGGAGGCTCGGCTTCACTGGAGTCATCTGAGAGCACTCCAGATGCGCCGCGTTTCGGGACCTCTCTCCCTTTACCTTTGTTCTGAGAAGGATAGAGTGGAGGCGGTGGAATGGCAGGGTGATCCCTGACGGACGACGTGTAGCCCTCGAACTCGTGCAAGCCCTCGCCGAAACGACGGGGTGGCTCCGGAGGTTCGTAGCCATTGTCGAAACCAAAGTCGTAGTCACTGGCAGGCGACATGGCGCGGTCATCCTCGCGAGGCGGAGGGGCCACCTTGGCGGCATACTGGTGAGATATCATTGTCGCGACAGACGAATTGATTTCCTGGGCGCGTCACTGTTACACTTGCGACGAGAATGCGGAAGATAAGCTTGCTCACCAGCACATGCTGTTCGAAATCCCTCTCCACCTCGTTTTGTCGCTTCTGGGTTTCCAATACATAGTCACTCAGCTCCTCAATCCACACCTCCTCGCAGTCCTCGAGATCAGAGGATGCCAGTTTGGCTTGGTCATGGACGGATGTTCTGTAATGGGATACCCGTTTAGGGTCAGTGGAGGCAGGTGGCTCGATCGAGGCCGACTTGTACGACGGAAACTTGAGCATTTATTCAGCACAAAATCAGTGATGGTGGACAGGCCACTCACGCGTCGTTGTGTGGGCGCACTGTACTCAATCTCGTCTTCTCTGCGGCGTTTATCGGCATCCGTTGACCGAGTGTCATTCGGAGGCCACTCGGGGGGATAGGGATAAGCAACGGGTGGCTGAAACGGCTTCTGGGCGTACGGCTGTGGCTCGGATGGGTGGAGGTGCTGTGGGTGGGATCTTGGGGGTGAGACCCGGCTTGAAGAAGCTGGTGAATCGACGTGAAAGCTGCGAGCAAGCGGAAAAGACGGCAGGGCCGACGAGGGCTCGTCGTTGAGAATGCGACTGAGAGACATGACACGTCGAATGGTCAATGGGCGGCCTCGTGGGATCTATGTAGTAGCAGAGAGGCCGACGTCGAGGACAGCGTCGGCGAAGTCGAGGACGACGACGACGACGGCGGGGACAGGGACGGACAATGCTACGGGGGAACGAAGGGGGGAAAGAAAGGCAGAGCCGCAAAGCCTGAAATGGACCGCTGGGCTTTCCAAATTTGATCGAACTAGTCCTGTGGAATCACTGGAATCGGACTTTTCAAATATACGTTCCGTGGTGCCTGCTGCCGCCACGGCACCGCTACTGCGACCCTCTCAGCAGCTGCTGGAGCTATTCCCGGGGCTTCATATGCAGGCCCGGACCCTGGAAGATGCGTTTCTTGTTCTTTCTTCCGTGAGTTGCCCGAATTGGAATTGGGAGTGGTGGTCCACGCCCAAACACGCAAATCGTCGCTTTTCGTCGGTGCACTCGCGCAACCCAGCCCAATCTCACTTTTACTCGGACAATCCCTTTTGCAATGCACAAGTCACAACAGATGCATTCTCTTAGCCACAAACGATCTCCGAGTCCCATAATTGACATGCGTCATCAAACTACTCGTCCGGATGCAGCATCAGCTCCGGCCGCACTTTCGCATCGAAGTCCTCTGCACTCAGGAACCCAAGCGCAACCGTCGCCTCCTTCAGCGTCGTCCCCTCCTTGTGCGCCTTCTTCGCACACTTGGCCACGTCTGCGAAATGCTCAGCACAGCCCCCCCAATGCAGTCGGAGAACAACTCACTGTCGTAGCCCAGATGGCTGTTCAAAATAGTCGCGAGCATCAAAGAATCATTCAAAAGCGTATTGATCCGTTTCTCGTTCGCCTCAATGCCGACAATGCAATTCTTGGTCAGAGAGCGTGAACCTTGGAACCAGGGTCAGCAGGAACCACAGCAGCGGGTAGTATTCCATGTACCATCAGCCAGTAACCGGATGCTCTGTAGAACATTCTTGATGATTACCGGTTTAAAAACATTCAGCTGTCCCCCAAAATTAGATTACGTTGCTGCTTCCCGAGTCAAATACACACCTCGAATTGCCCGCTGGCACCAGCGATGCTGACAGTAGTCTGGTTGCCCATAACCTGTGCCGCAACCATCGTGATAGCCTCGCATTGTGTAGGGTTCACCTTGCCGGGCATGATGCTGCTGCCAGGCTCGTTCTCAGGCAGGCTGAGTTCGCCAAATCCACAACGGGGACCGGACCCGAGGTACCGAATATCATTGGCAATCTTCATGAGCGAGCAGGCAATCACATTGAGAGCGCCATGAGCCTCCACGAGTGCGTCATGCGTAGCAAGAGCTTCAAACTGTTCCCTGTTAGCGGGGCTGGAAAAGATATATGGTCGCAGATACCTTGTTGGGGGCAGTCACGAATTGCAAACCGGTTATTTTAGACACTTCTGCGGCGACTTTGACGTCGAATCCTTTCTTTGTGTTCAAACCCTGATCACGGCAATGTACAGCCAGTGCAAGGACGCGAGAGGAAAACTTACGGTTCCAACTGCTGTTCCACCCTGTGCAAGACAGCTCAGGCGAGGAAGCACGTCCCTGACGCGCTCAATACCGTTTGTAACTTGCTGAACATAACCGCTAAATTCTTGGCCGAGGGTGAGGGGTGTCGCGTCCTAATCACATCAAAGTAAATCCAGGAAAACGGCGAACAGGGAGAAAATATACTTGTAGATGCGTGCGACCGATTTTGATGATGTGGTCAAAAGCCTTGGATTTGGCGTCCAGAGCGTCCCGTAATTCTGTCAGAGCTGGGATAAGAGAATTGCTGATCTCGGTAACAGCCGCAACATGCATCGCGGTGGGGAAGCTGCGTGACAGTCTAGATGGGAACCACAGAAATAAAGGGAATCTTACGTGTCGTTGCTGCTCTGGCTCATATTGACATGGTCGTTGGGATGTACGGGCTTTTTGGAACCGAGCTCGCCGCCGAGAATCTCGATGGCGCGGTTCGAAATGACCTTGGGGTATGGTCAGCATTCCGTGCACTGTATCGGATGAGCAAGCACACCTCATTGGCATTCATGTTACTTTGCGTTCCACTGCCGGTTTGGAATACCACCAGCGGGAAGTGATCGATGAGTTTGCCAGAAATGACCTGTAGGGCAGAATCAGCCGCCGTAGACTGCGAGGTTGGTAGACCACGAACATCGTCGGCAGCCTGCTGGATGGCCGCGCCAACCTTGGGGTCCATACCATAGCCGACATTGACTACAGCAGCCGCCTTTTTAAGCACGCCAAAGGCTTTGATTAATGGAGGGGGGAGGCGCTCAGTGGGGCCTCCGATATCGAAATTTTGAAGAGATCTGGTCGAGTAAAGAACTGGCTTGGCAAGATCGGCACTGCTGCCTACCGTTGGGTCTGCGCGCCCCAGTAACGATCCGAGGGAACCTGTAGTTCGCCAAAGGTGTCTTTCTCAACGCGGAATTGTTGGTTCGACTGCAAAAGCCTTAGCTGAGGTAGAGACACGAGAATCAACGGACCATGAGTAGAGAGGTAGCGGAGAAGAGTCGATGATGAACTGGAGTTGTGGAGTGCCTCTTTAGAAGCTAGAAAATCACGTGTTAGACGCGTCGAGGCCCCAGCTGAACGGATGTACCCTGCTCGTCAGTCGCGCCGCCACCATAGCCGGCCAGAGGATGTGAACGCAAGATAACTTGAAAAAATCGGCTGTCACCGATCCACACGTATTGCCTCCCGATTCTCGCCGATAGACTCCGGTGTTGGCCGAAGGAGTTATTTACTTCCGTCGCGACCACGCTATGCCCGGCAGCAACCTCAGCCAGCGTTACTTAACTCTGCGGCGATTGCTTGTACGAGTTCGTACAAGTCTGGTAGTGCGGACTTTGTCAACCGCGACGCGTTCAATTTGCCAAATTTCAGGCGCTTGTAAACCAGAAAATGCGCAAACAATTGTGTCTGGTCAACGGAAAGCGGATGATCTGCTTTCTTGGTAGTAGCGGTTCGATTCCCCGGCATCAGCAGACCCTGATTTCTCGGGTAGCACTCTGGAGCACCCTGGAGCACTACAGAGCACTACAGAGCGAAAACCCCTTACTATGGCACTACAGGCACTATGGGGCACTATGGGCCGCTCTGTAACGCTTTGTAGCGCTCCATAGTGCGAAAAAATCAGGATTTGCTGATGGGTACGGTGACCAACGCTTTCAGTTCTTGCAGAGCGCACGGCAAACGCCGGCCCGGACACTGCCGGCATAGATCGACGTTTAACACGTGAATTAGCTCCGCCCTATATCGCTCGACCACTCCAAGTTGCTCTCTACTTCCAGCACGAACTCACCAGACTAGCCATGGCAAACCTCGCGTCCCAAGTAATCCTTCACCCAAGCGTTTCGAAAGGAATCAAAGTCGGGGCCACTACTCTCGGCAGGGACAAGGCATACCGCGCCGTGCAGAATTTCGCGCGCTTCTATGCCTGGTTTCTGATCTCTCGAGGCCACAAACTCGATGCCGCCCGCTGGACTGCGCTCAAATCGCATCTCGGAACAGCCAGAAAACGTAGGCGTTCCGTGGGGTGCAAACAACTTCGCTGACGGTGGACACAGTCCTGCGAATTGGGAAACCCATGGAACATCTGCAGGCCGCCCTGCGCGCCGCTTTCGCTTCCCAACCTCCTCTGGAACAAATAACCACCATCGCTCGACAAATCGCATACTTCCTCTACCTGTCCTTGGACACCCTTACATGGGTAACCAAATATGCCTCGGTCTATCCGCAGAGGGCTTACTCTGTCCCAGGCTCAATCCATCAAGTTCGCAAGCTTCCACCCCGACACCGCTGCAAAAATTGCCAGAGTGGCCAACAGATCGTGGCTGGCCGGAATTCTCCTCAACATTGCTCATGCCGCAATCAAGGTACCCCTCCCCCAAAAATTGTATACTACGGAGCTGAATGAGCGCCCACAGACCGCGAGACTGACACGCGAGACGAAGCTGTTGAAAGTTGATAAACGCGAGGAGAAGGAGCTTGGTTTCGCTGCCGATCGTGAAGCAAGGCTGCGTACCATTGCAGCGTTGGTGTCTCTTGCCCCACCGTTTCATGCAATCTCAAGTTTGCTCCACAGGAATCGGGCTGCGGTTCGCCACCAGCTCATTATTGACGTGCTGGACCTGTGGATTCCAGCCACCGCCCTTGGTCTTAGCAGTTTAAACGACGGCGTCGTGGGCAGCTTTGGGTTCGTCTCTTCCTTCCTCTATGCTCCATTTATTGAAATCCCGCAGTGCCATTTCTTCTCTGATGGCTCTCGAAAAACACTGGAACGCGATTGGGGGCAAGTGAAGCTGGATAGTGCCTGTTGTATAATATTATCGTTCGAACATAGCGTTAATTTTACTTTATTGAACACGAATCGCCTTACCACAGGGGCACAAGTGGTCATGACGGTGCCGATTCCGCGGCACGAAGTTTCGCTGCCCGCTGCTCCCTCCGCAAACGCAGGTATTCTGTGCGGACGCGTTCATACGGTTCCGGCCCCGTGCTGAGAAGTTAGGCAGAAGTGAGGCATGATGGAGTGAATACTCACTACAACAACATACATTCTTCCATCTTCCTCAGCTGCCCTCTGCACGCCCACGCCGACGATACTGTTCGTCCAGTGACACAATCGGCAAAGTCTACAGCGCGTTGAAGCGCATACAACGACGAAACGCTGCTTGCGTACCTTTTACCACCTCATGGCATTCCTTCAGAGCCCGTTCCTTTGTGATTTTGAGGAGATTCTCCTCCTCGCGACGCGACAGCGCGTTCATGGTTTTTACAGAGAAATGGGTTGTTTGGCGCTGCTTACGTTTCGATCTGGTGTGGACGCGATCGGGGCCCGGGCCGACACGCCGTTCCGCTCTTCGTCAGACTCGCTCAAACCACCAACTCCTTTGCCATGTCTCGTGCAACCTGCTCGGTTCTCCGCGCCGGAAAGCGTGTCTCGTTGTTCCAGTACCGCTCGCTGGCCACCGCGACGCCCTCAATTGGCTCAAAGTCGAATTTCAGAGACACTTTGGCTGCTGGTCCTTCGTTGGACGATTTTATTTCTGGAGATGCTCCGCCCGACCGAATAATTCTTGGAAACCCGCGAGGGTGAGCGCCAGCCTTACAGTGACTTTTAAGCATCTGACTTCGTCTAGTCCGCGGCTCCCTGCTCATCTCAAGACCGCTATTCCGTCCGGAGAGTCATTCAGTAAAATCAAGAAAGACCTCAGGGGTCTTGGGCTCCACACCGTATGTGAGGAGGCGCGGTGTCCCAATATTGGCGACTGCTGGGGCGGCAAGCCGGGTGCTACCGAGGCTGAGGGTCGCAACGCTGCAACCGCAACAATTATGGTGATTCCAATCCCTGCTTATTCATTGGTTTATTCAACGTTCGCCAGTTGATGGGTGATACTTGCACCCGCGGCTGCAGATTCTGTTCCGTAAAGACGTCGCGAGCTCCCCCTCCCCTGGACATCCACGAGCCAGAGAACACGGCGGAGGCTATCAGTCGCTGGGGGTTGGGATACATTGTGCTCACCAGCGTCGATCGTGATGGTTTGTGTCGCCCCATCCTTGGTTTAGGCCTGAGCTGACTTGAATCCGGAATTCAGACCTCGCAGACGGAGGTTCTCATCATTTTGCTGAAACCATTCGCAAGATCAAGCAAAAGTGAGTGTCTCCCACGAATTCTTCGGGACCACTCAACTCAACTCTCGCAGGGCGCCACATATCCTGGTCGAGGCCCTTACCGGTGACTTCTGGGGCTCTCTCAAAGACGTCGCCGTCGTGGCTCAATCCGGGCTCGATGTATACGCGCACAACATCGAAACGGTAGAGGAGCTCACGCCTTTCGTGCGCGACCGCCGAGCGACCTTCAGACAAAGTCTCCAAGTTCTTGAACATGCGAAGAAACAAGGCGTGCGGATCACGAAGACTAGCATAATGCTTGGTCTGGGCGAGACGGATGAGCAGCTCATGCATGCGCTCAAGGGTTAGTGATATGCTCCTAATCTTCACACATGCTCATCGGGCGCAGAACTCCGCAAAGTCGATGTCGATGTCGTCACTTTCGGACAATACATGCGGCCCACAAAGAGTCATATGAAAGTGCACCGATATGTTGACCCCGCGGAATTCGACAACTGGAAGAAGGTCGCAGAGGACTTGGGTTTCCTATACGTCGCCAGCGGACCCCTTGTCCGCAGCAGTTACAAGGTGTGTTTATGCCTCAACTCACGCGTGGATTTATGCTCAACCTACGTCAGGCTGGGGAATACTACATCGAGAATGTCCTGCGTGGTAAAGGCACCGAGAACAGGGCCAAGCAGCTGTCTACCAGCCACGATTCAACCACTCTGACTGCGGAAACCTAGACTTTTACTTCATATCGTACAGTATTATTTTGTAGAGTAATTTTTTCATGTATCCATAAAATAGTAGTTTGAGGCTTTGCCAGTTACACGCGGCAGATGCCGGTTTTTCGCACGCTCGTCTGATCAAACCTTCGTCCACATCCACAAAAAAGTCACCGTCGCCGACTACCACTTCCTCGAAAATGGTGCGCGCACAGACCTCGCATGCTCTTCAGCGTAGCTAACAGTGCCGACAGGATTCCTCCAAAGCCCCCGTCAAACTCGCCACCGTCATCAAGGTTTCCTTGCCCATTGAAACGCAACGTCGGCGGTACTGAAGGAGTCTTTTTTCATTCTTCGCAGGTCCTAGGGAGGACTGGATCCCGAGGAGGTGTCACGCAAGTCCGCGTCGAGTTCATGGACGACACCACCCGCACAATCATCCGGAACGTGAAGGGCCCCGTCCGCGAAAAAGACATCCTTGCTTTGCTGGAGAGTGAGCGTGAGGCACGGTGCGTCCCATGTTATACTCTTTAAGGTTCCACTCTCATGCACCTGCTCCCCAGTCGGCTGCGTTGACCTGCTTTTGCTGTACCCATGTATCAGATCATGCCCATGAATCCACGCATTTCCCTCCGCATCTAGCCGCCCTCTGTACGGCTGTCTTTTTTATTGTATGGGTACGTGGTAGTACGAGAGCATATATGAGAACTATGCATTCCTCGGTATTCGTCCTCCAATTTTTCGTGCGATTTCCTGCGCCACCATGAGGGCGCTTATTTTCGGCATTGCTGCTTCCTCTTCGGCCAGTTTCGCTCCTTCATGAATGTGTCGTTGCGTTTCCTATCCACCATTGAGGACGCTTGGATTAAACCCGGCGAATCAGCGGGAGCGATATGAACCGAGTTTCAATAAGCTTTACTGCTTTTATCTACAACTGTGACCTCGACCCCGAATGTCCCTCAACGCTGCATATATCACCTTACTGACCAAGGTCTCATACCTTGCTGGCACTCTCGTACTGGACAAGGGACTCAAGGATGCCCAGTCCAAGTACCCTCTCGTCGTGATGGTGACTCCGGATTTGCCGCAGGAGGCTCGGGACGTTCTCAAGACATGCGGAATTCCGATAGTAGAAATACAAACCTTGCTCCCCGAGGACGGTGTACACAAAGTGGCTGCCGCGGATGCGCGATTCCGCGATACGTGGACGAAACTGCGGCATGCGGTCTTCTCGAATGCGTCACCTTGCGCTAATATCTCGCCAGAGTCTTCGGGCTGAACTACGACGTATACTGCACACCTCTCGCGTTCTGTTTGTTCCATTGACCTATTTCAACGATCCAGAGAGTCGTCCTTCTGGACTCAGACATGATCGTAAGGAAGAACATGGACGATTTAATGGAGATGCCGCTTCCCCCCGGCGGGATTGCAGCTGCCCACGTATGCGCCTGTAACCCGCGTAAAATTCCCCACTATCCTGCTGACTGGTGAACACCTTCCCTTGCCATCGGAGCCGGTGCTCATCGAACCTCAGGATACCAGAAAACTGCGCCTTTTCTGCCTATGTCAGCCCGACAGCCTCCCCTCCCACTCCCGTTGACGAACCGCGTCCTTACGGTCAACTCAACTCTGGGACAGTCGTTCTTGAACCCTCTGCGGAACTCGCAGAACAGCTGTATCACTTCCTTGCAACCGACGAGCGGGTTCCGACCTGGAGTTTCCCGGACCAAGATCTCCTCACCGCGTTCTTCCACGGGAAATGGACCGCCCTTCCTTGGTACTACAATGCGCTGAGGACCCTCCGCAATATCCACGCGCCACTGTGGGACGATGAGCTCGCGCGCTGTGTGCACTACATCCTCGCTGACAAGCCTTGGCAAGTCAAACAAGGAGAGGCGGGCGAATTCGAAGAAGTGAATGATTGGTGGCGGGCACAGTACAACGAGTTGATCGAGGAGCTTCGAGTTCAAGATGTAGATGGATGGAAACTCGTCTCCCCAACGGTCG
Source organism: Mycena vitilis (assembly GCA_029203975.1). Taxonomy (NCBI): domain Eukaryota; kingdom Fungi; phylum Basidiomycota; class Agaricomycetes; order Agaricales; family Mycenaceae; genus Mycena; species Mycena vitilis. The sequence continues at coordinate 628,806 of JARGYF010000017.1, forward strand.
TTTCTTGACACAATAAATTGTACAGGTTTTTACATTAGAATTCTTGAAGCTTGACATGCTATGCCCGCCATGAAACATGGACCTCGTCCGTGCGGAATCTAGGATCCTCAAATTAATCAGTTTGCATCGTGTGGAAGGTAAAATAATTCACCGTTGTGTACAAGTGCTTTTGGATAATGGGGTCTCAAAGCCCATACGGAAACTGAGCAAGCCAGCTTGTGCAATCATGATCCCGTTGTCAATGCAGAAACTTGCATTTACAGTCAATGCAATTTTTTGATAGGATGAGATGCGGGACTAACCGCTCATCTGTCGCAAAAACCTTGCCCCCTCGCTCCTGCGCCATGATACCCATCATTTCCTGCAGGCGTTCATTCGCTAAGAGAGGGAGGATATATCAAATAGATATCGCGGTAATAAACTACTCACAGCCAACACCTCCGACAATCAGAACCTCCTTACTTCCGATGTGGGCCATAGCTCGCTCGGTGATCTCGACAAGCATGGCATATACTGTTTCTTGGAGCGAGAAACACAGATCGGCAGGTGTGATAATGTCCTGGTCGTCGGGGTTTCGAGGTAAGCCATCTGCTCGGAACCGTTTGTCGAAAGTATACGCTTCCACTGAAGTCAGAAGCCCTGAGAAACTGACGTCCATGCCTTTGGTCGTGTACGGCAGTGATACAAGGCGTTTCCCTCTGTCAATCGATCAGCAAAGAAGGGATTATGGAAGTTGAACCAGGGACTTTTTGGCCTCCTGTTCGATGTTGTATCCGGGAGCTGGGTCGTTACTCAAGTTGATGACCCGTGCAAAGCGGTCGAGACAGTTGCCAATAGCTATGTCCAAGGTCTCGCCGAAGATTCGATAACATTGCCGCGAATACGCGATTACTTGGGTGTTTCCGCCCGAAACATAAAGCACCACCGGATTTTGTGCTCCAGTAATTTCGCGACCCATTTCAATATCTGCGAATCGAGATCAAGCCGAGCCTATCAGGGGTCTAAGATACGTACGGCCGACGCAATGGTTCACGCCGACGAGCGGTTTGTCAAACAATAGCGACAACGTTCGGGCAACCAAAGCAACAGATTGCAGCGGCGCACCCATACCAGGGCCTCAAGTACAAGCGTTAGCCCGGAGCTACCATCGTTCTAAAAGGTTGGGATACCTTTGGTATAGCAGATGCAATCGACATCGTGCATTGAAACTTCAGCTTTAGCTAGACAGTTGTTGATTATCTTCAAAGCCCATTCCCGGTGATGCAGCGCGGTGTGGCGGGGTTGAAATCCTTCGCCAGGCGGAGTGATGTAGGTGTGCCGAATGTTAGACAGAACCACGGTAGAGCCATCTTCTAAGTGCTTGATCACGCCTGCTCCGAATTTATTGGCCGATCCCTCAAGGCCGATTGCCAAGTAAGGTCGATCTACGCCGGGTTAGCCAGAGCACCTCTGATATCGTAGCGCCCGAACCCGGATTTTTAAGAGGAACCTTGCGAACGCGTCCAGGCATGTTCTCGGAAAGTCCGCCGGATGAAGGTTCTGATCAAGAGGGATCGCCGTGACGTAAACAAATTTGACTCCGTTTACAACTCTCACTCGCACAGACCCTTCCAGGAAATTTGGGAGTTGGAAATCCCATGGCCTGTCCCATGGAACATCCCGCCATCAATCCCATCGGCATATTGTGCAGCTCCACTGCCGCAATGATCGGCGACGCGGTGATCAGTTAGGAGTGTGATTGCATCATTTCCTCCTTCCTTGCCGCCCTTGCGCCCGCCCGCCCGCCTTGCACTCGCCCGCCTTGCGCCTTCTCGCCCGCCTTGCGCCTGCTCGCCCGCTTTACGCCTGTCCGCTCGCCCCCTTTATGCCTGCCCGCCCGCCTTACATCTTCTCGCCCGCCCCGCCCGCTTTGCGCCTGCCCCGTTGTACCTGCTCGCTGGTGCTTGAGACAAATAGGACGCCTTAGCCGTTGCGTCTTCCGAATTGCCGAAATGATGCGCGGCTTGTAATGTGGCTAAAATCTTTGACAAATCCCACCGATCATCCCACCGATCATCCCATCGATCATACCACAGCCCATGTTATTTCCAACTCCCAAATGGACTCGACCCTTCCGCTGTAGTCGACGGTCATGGCTCTGGCGACGGAAATCAGCGGCGTTCTCCAGTTTGGTTTCTAGCTGATCGGCGTCCGCGTTATGCCACGTGTACACGGCGACACGGGTGACCCACTCGGACCCACTGGTCACCCACACGCAGGATAGATTCGATCCAACTACATAAAGTGGTCGGGTTTTGAGTCTTGCCGCAAGTTTTCTGTGATGGGCAATATTTCTGCGTACTTCGCTCAGTCCTTCCCTCCCAAATCCAAGTTCACCGTCGATGATATCCCGGACTTGACAGGCAAGGTCATTATCGTCACTGGCGGGTTCGTGTGGTCCAATATTTTCCTCCGATGTTTCCCTCCAAGACTTCTTGCTCTTAGTAATGGGGGTATAGGCTACGAGATCATCAAGGCTTTATTGCCTAAAAATGCCAAGGTACATATGCTCAGGTAATGCCCGAACCCCTGCCGTGGCCCTCGCTGAGAGTACGCCCAGTCGTTCCAAGGAACGCGCATAAACCGCCATTGCCCGACTCAAGACTGAGACTGGCAAGGACGTGTTATTCATTCCGCTTGATCTCTCCGACTTGGACTCCGTACGCAAAGCTGCGGACGAATTCAAATCGTGAGCGTTGCTGCAATATCCTCGTTTGACGATCTGAATTCACTCCCGCAGGAAAGAGACCAAACTTGATGTCCTGTTCAACAATGGGTCTGTTCTTTGCAGTCTCTGCTGTTCATTTTCAACCACGCTGAATCGCGGATAGAGGTGTTATGAACACTCCCATCGAGCAACTGACGAAGCAGGGATTCGATATGCAGTTCGGGACTAATGTTATGGGACATTACCTCCTGACGAAGCGGTTACTTCCCCTTCTCATTGCTGCGGCTCATTCTTCTCTGGACAAGAAAGCACGCGTTGTCAACCAGTCCTCTTCGGCACAAATGTTCGTGGACACCATCCATTTGGATGCTCTCACAGATGTCCCTGCGCGGAAGAAGCTAGGCATCGCTAAGATGTACATGGAAAGCAAATTTGTACGCCGCTTTCTGTTGGCATCTGCGTGTTACAAGTTTAGATCACAGGGCAACGTTGTATTTTCCAACGAGCTGGCGCGCAGATACAGTGACCAGGGTATAGTTTCGACCAGCGGAAACCCCGGGAACCTCAAGACAGACCTTCAGAGGCACACCCCTGGCGCATTCATGCTCCTTTTTGTGAGATTTTCTTTCGTGTAAACCAGTAACTTCCTGAACGCTCTCAGGGCTGGCTGTTTTCTCCCGCACCATTAGGTGCCTTAACACCATTGTACGGAGGTGTCTCTACCGATTCGGAGGACCTGAATGGAAAGGTGATCACTGTGCCCAATTACAGTGTAAACATCTCCGCTAATTTGTATCAATTCAGTACCTAATTCCCTGGGCCCGCGTCGGGGTTATGCGGAAAGAGGCGGAAGATCCGAAACTAGGAGGAAAGCTTTGGAAGTGGTTGGAGGAGCAGACCAAAGAGTAAGAATGTACGATTACACCAACACATTGTTACATTGTGGTCCGCCTTCGCTTTGGGTCTGGAATGTCACTATTGGACATGGCCCTGTCCCTTTTTTTCCCGCCACTGTTGGCAGCCAGCAGACCTGCATAAAGCGCCTCATCGAAGCCGATTGCGCGTAACCGCACACAAGGAACAGACAAGACGCCCGAAGCGTACTCGGCTTGGATCAGGGGGAGAAGTTTAGATTTATTCTCCGCCTTGTATTCACCTCGCCTATGTGCCGTTGTTTCGGCGTAATTGCGTCGAACCTTCAGATCCGCTGCGTGACCTCACACAAATCCAGCAGCATAGATACACGCACGTCGGGGGAGAGCATTTGCCATTCAGCGGCAGTGAGCCCAGAAACTCGAGTGGCTTCATATAAACCGAGGTAAGTTACCTCGAGAGCGTTTCCACTTTTCGGCGGTGGCGGAACAGACAGGAACAGGTTAAGGTGCTCCGGTTCTCGAAAGGTGTCACTTTCGTTGCCCAGCCCCACAAACATGTATCCATGCTTCCCTGGGGAACGTGGACACCAGGGATTTTGATTGAGGTTGGGGCAGAGGAACTTTTTGATATCGTGCTCCTCCGCTAACGGTTTTCGCGAGCCCCCGATCCTGGTAGGGATGATGAATGAGATGAGTGCTAACGAAGAGGGAGATCACTGTACTTCACTATCAATGGCTGATGACTGCCTCCCAAATGGGCAGACAAAAACCCTCGGGTGAACTTCTCAGACTCGTCAACGTCCGGTATAAATTCGGGGAATGCATCGAGTTCCTTGCGACGACCTTCAGGAAGCGGGGTAAGGTAGTTCAAAGGCAACATGGACTCCACCACTGTGAAATCCTCGGCTTCCTCTTTGATTTCCGGCTTCACTGAAGTGGAGGCGGAAAGTCGGCTGGTGGACGCAGCAGGTGGCTCGGATTGAACCGCATATGTGGTTAAGCCGATTGAGGCGGAGAGTTGGCTGATTGAGGCAACTGCATTTGTGGTCGAACTGTAGCTGTCTGTGACCGCCGACTGTTGTCTTCGAGGAGAGACGGTAGGGGCCGGCGTTGGGTTGGAAATAGTCTCTTCGACAGATTCCGGCCACTTCACATTAGTCGTCTGTGTTTGTGACTACACAAGCAGAAGGTAAGCTGGTTTCAGAACTGTATTGCATAGCTCACCTGAGCCCGGTCTGGTAGGATCTCAGACTGAAGCGGCTCCTGCAAACACGGATTCAGGTTAATGAGATTCCGAGAAGGAAGATGAATTCAAACATCGTGCTTGCGTTGTAATTCAGTGAAGGCACTCCTCTGTTTTGGACTGCGTTGATAAGGGGCGAGGCGGCAGAAAGCTCGGAAACGTACTTGATCATCTAGCTGAGCATTCACTCGCGCTAACTCGAGTTGAAGCTTGTGGCTCTCAACAATCCGCTGATGAGTTTCTCGCTCAACAGCCTCAGTCTCGTGCTGTTTCAACGAGTTTATCGTCTCTTGTCGTTGAACCAACTGCGGACGGTTCAGCACATGTGGGTTTACCAGGAGCAGAGACTCGAACCTCCTTTTCCAACATATCCGAACGCGTTTTATACGCTTCGGCATCTGCGCTCACGATGTTCAATGCCCTACGAACCGTCGCAAGTTCATGCCCGTCCTCTCTCGCGTAAATGTGTTCGACTCACGATCTCAACGCAGCAGTTTCCGATCGAGCACCCTGGATCCCAGCTATCAAAGCACCAACCATCTCGCGATTCGGCGATGCCACTGACCTCCAACTCTGCCTGTAGGATCCAATGTCGGCCCGCCGTCGTACTCGCTGATCCAGCTAATTCTGGAGTAGACATTCGCGGCCCAAACTCGGATGTGGTGGCAGCCTGCCAAGGGGCGCCAGCACCGAGACTTCTCGGACTAATTCGCGTCCAGAAACTTTGATAAGCGAATGGGACGGTAGCGTCCGCGTGTGAGCAGAGGCCGTATCTCGAATGGCGGCGGTGTCCGCTGTATTCGAGATGCGGGGTGTGGGGGAAGAGCCTGCGGCTCTTTCCGCTCGGCCGCTAGGGCGCAGGAGGTGGGACGTGCTCGGGGCGACCGGGAAGGGGGCAGCTGCGAGACAGCGTGCGAAATCTTTCCGGGCGCGTCAGCGGGATCCGCACCTCTGAGCGGGAGAGGGCTCTGAGCGCGTGGACCAGCTTCGCTGGGGCGGAGCGCACGGGCAAACCGCACTATCCACGCACTACGGAACAGAAGAGGGAAGCGGTGGGCGGGTCGAAAAACGGGCAGAAAGGGCGTCGACGGCGACGGACGCGAAGAAGAGGCAAAGTGACTTTGTCACGTTCGCGTCACGCTCTCACGCCCTTTCCCTTATTGCTTATCCTACGATACGCCTCAAGCCGCTCGTGCCTCGCGTCGAGGCTATCTCGGAATAAGCGAATGGGACGGTAGCGTCCGCGTGTGAGCAGAGGCCGTATCTCGAATGGCGGCGGTGTCCGCTGTATTCGAGATGCGGGGTGTGGGGGAAGAGCCTGCGGCTCTTTCCGCTCGGCCGCTAGGGCGCAGGAGGTGGGACGTGCTCGGGGCGACCGGGAAGGGGGCAGCTGCGAGACAGCGTGCGAAATCTTTCCGGGCGCGTCAGCGGGATCCGCACCTCTGAGCGGGAGAGGGCTCTGAGCGCGTGGACCAGCTTCGCTGGGGCGGAGCGCACGGGCAAACCGCACTATCCACCCAGAGTGACAACTCACCCCAGGTGGTTTGCGCGTAGCGCGGAGCGCCACCCCACACCAGAGGCGGAACGATGGGCTCGGGAGAGAGGCGATGTAGCGGGACGGAAGCGGGAACGAGCGAGAGGAAGTAAAAATTAAATAAATTACGAGTCTTCTGCGTTTACGATAGTGATACCGTTTGCGATTCGGAAGGCTTCGAAGGCCTTGGCAACTTCATCCAGCTTCGCCTTGTCGTAGGCCTTGCCAACGTTCATGGGCACGATGTGCTCGATCTTCCTCCAGTACAGCAGGAAGGCCAGCGACGTCCATTCTCCTACTGCAGCGACGACTTCGCAAGGGACGCCGGCAAGGAGGAGCTCGGTAGAACCCCCAATGCGGAAGCTGTGGCCGAGAACAAGGAGGAGATTGGCTAGCTTCCAGATCCCGTCGCAGCGCTTCATGAACCAGTCCTTGGTCGGGGGGCCCCAAGATCCGTTGCCGCTGTCGAAGGCGAAGAGCGGGGCGTCGTCGGGAACACCGCTGTTGATGTGTAAGTGGTTATCGAGGGCCTTCTCCGGGCATAGGTCGTCGTCCCGGCTGGTGAGTGTCAGAAGGCCGCCTAGTTCTCGCTTGGCTTTGGTCCATGGGAGACGAATGGTGGTGCCCCGGGCGTTGTGGGTACGAACTTGCTTCCTGTTCGCCCCTCGTGTCGCGTGGTATCTCGCCTTGAACTTGTCGCGAGAGGGTACAGTCAGTTCTCCAAGGCGTCGGCAGCCCCAGAAGGCGGCGGTGGCGATAGCCCAGATTGCGGCGTCTTCCGGATTGGACAAGTTGAGCACGGCCCGCAGCGCTATCATGTGCTCAATGGTGACAGGCGGGCGTTGCTCGCGTTTGAAGGCTGTGCCCTCCTTATTGGCAGTCCGCCTCGCCAGTTCAACCCAGCGGTCCTCGCCGTGCCAAGGAGCGCCGCAGAAGTCGTGCCACGCTTTGACACCCGACATCCACGACTTCACGGTGCCGCCGCCGACGGTGCTGACGTGGTGGGAGATGAAGGAGGTGAGGAGGAGATGCGAGGCGGGCATCCTATCGCGTTCCGGCGTCTTGCAGAAGTCACAGAACTGGTGGTAGCGTAGGAGGCCCGCCGCATAGCTCGCTGAGGATTTTTCGGCCCATGACGCGTAGAGGACAGAGTATGTGCGGTTGACGACGTCCTCGGGGAAGAGGGAGCGAAACTCGGCCTCGCGTTCTTGCGCAAACGGCGAGGACCAGACGCGGAGGCGGTCCTGCGCGGCGACGTGCGGCCTCAGCGCGTTGTTCGTGATCTCGCACCCGGGGCGAGGTTTCCGCGCCTTCTTCGAAGGGGGGCCGAGCAGTGGGAACGAGTGGTGGGACCCTTGGGTCGCCGAGGCGCGTAAGCGTGAGGCGGTGCTGGAGCTCGAGCGAGTCGTCGAGGTACGTTTTGTGGGTTGGCAGTCGGATCGTTCTGGAGCTGGGCGTTTGGCGAGCAGTCCCGCAGTTTCCGCGAGGCGACCCAGAGGCTGAAAACATTGCGATGGACGGGAAACTGGAGGTTTTGTCGCTGGCGCGGGGCCTTTGGACGTCGGCTGTGCTGCTCGAGCGACTTCTCCGAATCTGGGACGGAAGGTGAGGCGATGGGGCGAGAGGCGAGATGCCGTGTCAAGATAGAAGGGTACCTATACATGAGTAAAGTACGCGGCGATACCAGTAGGGAGCGGGAAGCGGGAGTAAAGACGAAGCGCACGAGCGCCGTAAATACCACGTGATAACGGATCGGCCGGGTTAAGTGCCGACTCAATGTAGCGAAGTTCTAAACTAATATTCCTGGACGCGAGGACGGAGGCGCTGCGGCGTATGGACAAGTTCACCTCGAAGTTGCGGCTACGACCCTTGTCGAAGGCGCCGATGACCCCCTGGTTGTCCGAATGGACCAGGAGGTGCTCGTCGTGCCAGCCCGCCTCCTCGATCGCGTAGATCAGGAGCTCGAGGGCCACACCTTCCAGCCATCCGATGTGACGCGCCGGCGCGCGCCAATCGCCGGTGTTCCTCCACGCGTCCCATTTTCGACCGAGGAGGATACCGATGCCATGGTCCGTGGACGCGTCGACAAAGAGGTGGCGGTCCTTGGTCGGGCCACGAATGCGTAGTGGGCGAGAGACCCCGGGCTGGGTGAGGGTGCCGACCCACCAGCGGACCGAGGAGATGACGGAGGGGGGCGGGTGGCGGGTTTTGAAGGAGTCGCCCTTGAAGGTCGCGACAAAGTTCGAGAGATCGGGGAGGTACGTGCGGCTCTCGATTCCATAGACAAACGCTATATGGCAGAGCGAGCCGTGGAGCTTCATCACGTCGAGCATGTGGCACGGGTTCGACGTGAATTCGTCCAGGAAGAGGCGCGCGCGACGCAAGAACTTCAGCCGCTTCCGTTCGGCTAGCGAGACTTGTTTGCGCTTCATGTCCCAGAAAAACCCGATGTACTCGCACGACGTTGCGAAGTCTTGACCTTTGGTCGGGTGCCACGGCGTCCCCGTTGGGCTGATGCGTGCCAGGGCCTCTGCCCGGTTGTAAGCGAAGCGCGGCTCGGCGCCGGGGAGCAGTGGCGGGGAGGGGAAGCGGAACGGGGCGAGGTCGTCCTCGTAGCGAGGTATGGGGCCGACGCCCTCGGCTTGCCATATGTCGACGATGGCGTTGCCGATGAGGCCGGCGTTGCTACTCGACGACGTACAGCCAAACGGGCAGACGTGGTCGATGTAAAAGCCGTCGGGGCCCTGTACAACGAACCACCGTTTGTGTTCGGGGCGGATCGGGCACGTGCGGTGGAATTTCGCCACGTCGAGGACCATGGCTTGCGCGCCCGGTGGCGCCGAAGCGATCTGAGAAGCGGGTCAGCGGCGATGACGCGGAGCGGGGAGGGTCCCGACGAAGGCGGCGGCGCTGACGAAGCGCGTGGCGGCCTCCGCGGAGGTCAGCGAGCACGTCGGTGCGTGGCGGCGGCGAGCCCGATCCTCGGCCAGAGCCGGGCTGAAGCGCTCGCGCGTCGTCCTCAACGGAAGGTAACGGCGCTCTCGAGGCGTGTAGCGGCGCACACGGGCGCGAGGCAGCAGCAGCGGGTTACGTGTGGTAGGTTGCACCGAGAGCGGCGTCGGCTGCTCATCGGGTACCTACCACAGCGGCGTCCGTTCGCTCTCTGAACCCCCGGCGAGGAAAAGGAGGGAAGGAGGGGGAAGCGAAGACTCACGATTTCAGCCACGGCTGCGGCCGAGTCATACTTCGTAGGGAATTTGTCCTTATCTATATGCGCGTTTGTGGACGGATGGTCCTTGCTCTCCTTGGAGAGGTTTCGACACAGGCGGAGCTTGTCTGGTTCGCCCGGGGCCTGAGGCTGGACGGAGATGATTATGGGCGAACATTGGAAGAATCCTTTCAAGATTGTTTCGGTTTCTGCCTGCGAGAAAGGTCCGCTCATACGGCGGGCGGCGACCTCTTCGCCCAGGTACGTGGAGATGAAGGCTTGGTGCTGGGACGTGGACGGGTGGTTGGCGAAGATCACAGTGCGTTCGAGTTCGGGGAAGTCGCCCATCGGGAATCCGCGTCGTAGGTAATCGACCAAAGAAGGGTGCGCTGCTGCGAGATTGTGCTTGTCCAATAAGCGTTGGAAGGCGTCGGCGTCGTACGGGGTAATGATGCGTTGGAAAATTTCTTCATGCACGGGCGAGCGGGGCGTTGACGAGCAAGAGTCCAAGAAAGCGAGCGCCCCGTGGTCCTCAGACGGCGGGGGGTGGCTTCTGCTGGCAAGTCCAGCTGAAGGCGTGGTGGGTACGCGCGCCGCAGAAGCTGCAAGCATGAAGGCGCTGCGCTGCGTCGTGCTTGCAGGAAGCATTCTTACCCTTGGTGTTCCAATGCCGACAAAGTGTTTGGCCGGATTGTATGAGGACAATGTCGCGATCGCCGCGGGGGGCGCTGTGGACGGGGGCGCCACCGACGAAGGTGGTGTTGGGGCAGTCTTTACAGAGGTGGCCGCGGCGGACGCAGACGAGGCAAGCAGCGGACGCGGTCTCGCCGCCGTTGCCGGGGGGAAAGGGAGGGGCGCCCCGAGGAGCTACGCCTCCGCGGCCTCCGCCTCCTCCGCCGTTGGCCTTGTGGGCCCCCCCGCCCGAGCCTGCGTGGTCGCGGTGGGAAAGAAGGAGGCGTGGCGCCTCGGGGGTGATGAGAGAGCCTAGGAGGTCGTCGACGCGCGTTACGACCTTCATTTCAAGGAGCTGGGCAGCGCGCTCGGCGCTATATGCTGCGTAGCTGAAGGTAAACGGTTGCGTCGCGTACTTTTCGCGAAGCACGATCTCCGCCGCTTTGTAGGCCGCGAAATAGGTCTCCCCCTTCTCCGAGCGGTCGAAGAAGCCGAAATGCGCGTCCCATCGCACGTGGGCGGCGCTCCCCTCACCCTCCATGAATGCGATGAACTCGAGGAAGTTCTTCGCCCCTTCTAGCCACTGGCCTCGCGTCATGTCTTGTTCCCTGCCGCGAGATTCCTGAAATGCGAGGATATCGAGCAGACGGACCTGCTTGTCTGGAGTAATGTTGGAATTGTATTTGAGGGTGGCGAGGGAGGCGTGGTTCGAGTTTATAAAGTCCAAGTTATCGGTGGTGAACGCGGAGAGGGGAATGTTGCGACCCTCGTCGTAGAGGTCGCGAAGCAGGCGGTGGAAGGTGGTCGGGAGGGTCGGGCAGAAAGGGCGTCGACGGCGACGGACGCGAAGAAGAGGCAAAGTGACTTTGTCACGTTCGCGTCACGCTCTCACGCCCTTTCCCTTATTGCTTATCCTACGATACGCCTCAAGCCGCTCGTGCCTCGCGTCGAGGCTATCTCGGAAATTGAAGGCGCGTCACGCCGTGACTGTTGGTGTCCGTCACACACCAGCTCCGAGTCCCAGCCAAAAAGAACGCAACAAGTAAAATATGCACTAGCGATTAAATCTATAAACCAATGTGACGAAGAGTTTATAACATGAAGGTTAGCGGGTTCTCGAGGTAGCCCTTGAACGCAGCCATCCACCTCGCGGCAACAGCGCCGTCTACAGTCCGGTGGTCCGAGCTCAGGGTAACCTTCATGGTCTGCACCGTCTTGAACCCTCGCTCCTCCTCGGGTGCGGGGACGAGCGTCGCCTCGGTCGAGCCGACGGCGAGGATGCAGGATTGCGGCGGGTTGATGATGGCGGTGAAGTGGGAGACACCGAACATGCCCAGGTTGGAGATGGTGAACGTTCCTCCCTGGTGAAGAAATGGGTGAACATCCAAGACATAAAGAGAGAATACAAACCTGGTATTCTGCGGGAGCCAACTTGCCGTCGCGAGCCTTCTTTGCGAGGGCTTTGGTCTCTGCGGATATGGTGGCGAGGCCCTTTGACCCTGCATCCTTGACGATGGGGGTAATGAGACCGTTGGGAGTGGCGACGGCGACAGAGATGTCCGCCTTCTTGTACCTATTCAACCGAACTCAGAATGAAAAAAACGAGGAGATAATAAATTGCTTTACGTTCGGATGACCTCTCCCAGCCACGCCGAGTTGGCTTCGGGGACATCGGACAACGCGCAAGCGACGGCCTTGACAATGAAGTCGTTGACGCTCAGCTTGGCCGACTTGTCCTTCTCGGTCAAGGTCTTGTTGAAGACTTCTCTCAGCTTGAGAACCTTGTCCATGTTGATGTCGACCGTGACGTAGTAATGCGGCAGCTCCTGCTTCGACTGGGTCAAACGGGCACCGATAGTGCGGCGCATGCTCGAGACGGGGGTATCGACATAGTCGGGCAGCTGGGCAGAAGGGGGCTGGGACGTCGTGGATGTTGTTGTGCTCTCGGAAGAGGGCTTGTATTTCTCAACGTCTTCCCGGATGATGCGTCCATTCGGTCCAGAGCCAGTGAGTTTCCCAAGGGGAACGCCCCGCTCAAGCGCGATTTTTTTGGCAATGGGAGAGGCGAATATGCGGTCGCCTGAAGGAAGGTCGGATTTCGGAGAGCTGGAAGACGGTTTCGGTGCAGATTCCTCCGCCTTGGGGGGCGGCGGGGGTGCGGACTCTGACTTCTCTGAATTATCAGCCGGGGGAGGCTTGGATGCGGATGCTTTGGTGGCCATGTCGGCAGCAGCAGACAAGTCATCGCCTTCCTCCGCAACGATCGCAATGGCTGAGCCAACCTGGACATTTTTCGCGCCGTCCTGGGCCTGACTTGCGGGTTAGCTGTCATTCGCGAGAGGATAGACGGCGACGCGTACGATGATTTTAGCAAGGATGCCGTCGTCCGTGGCCTCCACGTCTATCGTCGCCTTGTCGGTTTCCTGGTACCGCGTCAGAACACAGAAAGAGGCGGCGCAGACACGCAAACGCTTACGATTTCGAGGAGGACATCCCCCGTGGTGAAGGTGTCGCCCTCCTTTTTTTTCCAGGACGCAATGCCGCCCTCGGTCATGGTCGGACTCATTGCAGGCATATTGAACTGAGAAAGCGCACTCCTCCTCGCAGAGGCATGGAGGCCTGGGACGTGTATCAGCAGCGAAGACGGCTAGTCTGTGGGCAACGTACGGCGGGCGAACACGCGAGCAAGAGACGCCATGGTGGAGGGCAAACCGGAAATTGTCGGGACTGCGAGAAATAAATATTGCTGCGATCAATTTCTGATCGCCCCAACTTTTCGCACTACCTCTCCATGACTTCCACGGTGACCTCCAGCTACGTTCTTCCTGGCCAGCCCATCCCCGTCGCTCGTGGTGCGCCTGTCCCGCAGCTTGGCAGCGGAATCTATGTACGCGACTCGGAGCTGAGAGCAAGTCTCGTGGGGATACCTCAACAAGAGGGTCCAGTTCGTGCAATGTTTTTCTTTCGCCGACTATGTATCAATACCACGCGCAGTTGCTATCTGTCTCACGACGCGTACGGGCGCATCCACCCGCAATCAATGCGGTCGTCCTGGGCTCTGTGATTCGCCTATCCCCCCTGCAGGCAACACTCTCAATATCTGTGGTGGATGGCGTGCCGTTACCTGCTGGCGAAGAGTTTACTGGGGTCATTCGGTCGCAAGACGTACGCGCTACAGAAAAAGACCGCGTCAAGATCGGGGACTCGTTCCGGGGCGGCGATGTTGTGCGTGGGGTGGTGGTGAGTCGTACGCGTACAAACGCCCGCTGTTCACGAACGCGTCTTAGATTTCATTGGGCGACGCGCGCAGCTATTTTGTTACAACGGCGAGAAATGACCTTGGAGTGGTGTTCGCGGTGAGTGAGGCCGGGAAAACGATGGTGCCCGTGTCGTGGAAGGCCATGCGATGTCCAGAGACGGGAAAAGTAGAGCCACGCAAATGTGCAAAACCAGAGTAGCAATGCATTTTTTTTCCAATGGTCGGATTTTGCCGCAAACGTATCGGGAGCAAAAGTCGCGTCGCTACGCCACCAGGGTCTCATTTGCGCATGTTCGCAGCGAAGAGAACCGTTGCTTCAGACTGATTAGAATATTCATCTCGTACTGCTGGGGGGTTAGCAGTGGTTCGACTGGTACATGTACACGGGGATTGTGTTTCGAAATAAAAGGTTGACCAAATAAGGCGACATCAACTTGGCTCGGCAACCAAGGCGCCTATTTGCGATTGGACTGCTTCATGAGCGTAGCAGTCCTTCCTCAGCCTCAAGATCCTCTGCGCGATCCTATACGCCAGCGGCTGATGTCTCTGGACGACAACCACCTCAGGTATCTCTCGTCGACGCCCTCGCATCCCCTTGTTTACCATATCCTCTCCAAGTTACTCCTCGAACAGCGACTGGCGAGAAAAGTACAATGAGGTCAATACTCTGTCGCAACTCTAGAACACCGCTCATCGCCCGTAAAGGTCGCCGATATGCTCGCAGAGACTCGCGCAGAGCTCGACGACTTCCAGGTTGCGAGCAGGGAACTCGAGGCAGAGCTTGAAGCTGAGCTCCAGAGGACGGAGAAGTCCCAGCAGGATCTCAAGGTCAAAGTCGCCCGCGCAGAGAACGAACGAGACGAATGGAAGGTCCGTCTCCTCCTGTGTGTGCTGCCCGCGCTGTTATCCTGATCCAACCGCGCGTCGCAGTCCAAGTTCATGTCGCTGCAGACCACCCACAACACGACCACAACTACTCTCCAGCGGGAACTGGACAGGCTGCGCCAGGAGCACCAACAGACAAAGGTCCAGCTCCGCGAGCTCGAGATGGGCAACGACGACCTTGAGCGGAACGAGCGCGCCGTTTCCACAAGTCTTGCCGACATAGAGTCCAAATACTCACGCGCATTGGAGGAGAAGATTTTACTCGAGCATGAGCTTCTCGACAAGGCAAACCTTGAAGAAGACGCTCAGCGGCTCAAGGACGAACTAAGAGGCGCGTGGCGCGATACACCCCATACTTATCCGATAGCCTCTGACTTGCCCTCAGATGCCAACTCAGAAATATCGATACTGAAAGATCAATTAGCGGCTCACGCCGCGTCGGACAATACTTCCATTGCCCCTTCCACTCTTTATCCCCAACTTACCCCTCACTCAGAGGACGACCTTCTCAACACCCCAGCCCCGGCGGATCTTCAACTCGAAGATTTGACTCCTAGCTCGGATAGCCTTCCAGAGACTCCCTCGCTGGAGACTACTCCACGAGCCAAGGCTCAATCGGCACTGGTCAAACGCTCTGGTGCCGCGCCATACAAATCCGGTATAGCTACACCGCCCGGCAGTTCGGGCATAGCCCGTTCCAGCACCCTCCCGACCTTCTACAGCCCGCGCTCCCCCAATTATCGCCCAATTGCGGCCCGCAACCCGAGTGCTATGAGCACAAACTCCACCTCAAGCACGACCTCAACTTCAAAGAACAAGGGCGTGCAGATGGTTTCAGAGATGCGCGCGCGGGTACGGAATCTGGAACAGAAGATCCACACGCGCGTTCCGCGACTACGCATGGGCAGCATCACCGGGCGACCAAATGCAAATGCACTTGCGGCGTCCACCATGACCAATGGGTCAACGGGTTCTGCCTCCTCGAACAAGCCTTCTGTGCGCTCAAGCTGGGAAAGCCTGACTTCCACCAGAAGACATGTCGACCAACCAAAGCGCAGCAGCGAAAGCGAGTCCGAGAAGAGCAAGAAGCGGGACTCTGCAGGGTGGGTTCTTATCATGGAGGACTCACCGTCGCCGCCGAAACCGAAACCCGGGGAAAGACGAAGGGCGTCGAGTCCCCTGGGTGTCATTCCGTTTCGTCCTGCAGCATCGACGTCGGCGGTTTCACCGACGCCGGGGCCTCATACTAACAAATCATCCAATCCTTTGAATCAAAGCACCATGCCTGCAACCGGTCTGAAGCGACCGCAATCACGACTTTCCAGTGGTTCTAACACCCTTTCCTCCATCACTTCATCCTCCTCCTCTCGACCTTCCACACCGACATTTTTGCCCATTCCTACCGCGGGTCTTTACGCGCACTCTTCTACGGCGGGAGTCAGCGGGCTCAAGCGGTCGACGGGCCCCTCTGCTCCCAATCCGTACTCGACGAAGCGATCTTCGTTGGGGCTGTTGAGTGCGAGCACCGCTGCAATGCCGCCGCCGCCCGAGCCACGAGACAGGCCGCGGCCGGGCTCAGGGATGATGGTGAGCTCCAAGTACAGCGAGAATAGCAAGACGCTTCCGCAGCTGCCAGGCGGGCATGCGAATGTGACCGTGCGGGCGCCGAAGCCGTTGCCGTCAATACTGTCCCAGAGCAGGATTGGACGGCCGAGCAGCACGGGCGGGCGCAAGAGCGCTGGCGATGCGGAGTCAGCTGGCCTGCGACCTCGGTCAGGGAGCACGGTGAACTAGCCAGGAGGGAGGACGATGTAGTATATGCTGTACGACGTTCGATTATAATTATGTCTTTTTTCCACGAATAGATTACATAATATTTCTCCCCATGTCTTCCTCCACCACCCCCTCACGATCGCTGAACCGGCAGACGGTGTTGGAGGAGGATGAATACATGGAGGCGCTTTCGCAGATTATCGCGCGCGACTTCTTCCCGTCGCTGGTCCACCTCGATGCTACTAACGGCTACCTGGACGCCCTGCGCTCGCAGGACCCACATCTCATAAACGCCTCGGTTCGGCGCCTGGAGGAGATTGGCGCCACACCCCAGCGACCACTGCGCACCCCGGGGCGCACACCGTACGGCGGAGGCCCGTCCGAGACGCCGCTGCGCACGCCCCGGGGCGAGGGCCCGTCGAAGCGCGCGAGGTACGACTCGGACGTCAGCCTCGACACGTTCCAGGCGCGCTACACGTCCGAAGACAACTCGAGCTTCACGGAGATCCTGGACGAGGAGAACCGCAAGCGGAAGGAGCGCTGGGGGTGGGCGTGGGATGCGCAGAAGCGGGTGGAGGCGCAGAGGGAGCGGTTGCTTGCGGATAAGGAGAGGCTGCTCATCGAGCCGCAGAGCTTCGTGGGGGTGAGGGAGAAGTTCCGCATTGAGGCGCCGACGCCTGCGGGGCTCATAGAGGATGTGAAAGGGAAGGAGAAGGAGGAGGAGGAGGAGGAGGAGGGTGAGGACGGCGAGGAGGACAAGGGCACGGAAAGCGAGGACAAGGCCCTTGCACTGGTCCGCTCTGCGGAGGTCGTCGACGTTATGGCGCCGCAAAAGGACACTCGTGTGGCCAGCGTCGAGGGCTGGAAATTCAAGGTATCTTCCACTCCTGTCAAAATATTACATTTGCTAATTCTAGGTAGGCCCGCAACTCGCTCATGTTCGCCCCGGACGCGGACGAGTCTCCATATCATCCCCGCCCCACCGAATCATCTGGCGACCCTCGCGCCATCGTCCATGGCAGCACCCGGCTCCCCGAACAGGATGACTCGCGCTCGAGCTCCCGCGCAATGTCTGCGCCCCCTAGTCCCACCAGAAGCCACATAAACGCAGCTATTATGGGTACACCTTGTGAGTCTATTTTCCAATACGCCTTGCTGGCTACTTAACCCTGCGTAGACCGTCCAAGATCACCCACAATAAACAACTTTTCCTTGGTGCCGAATCTGCCATCGCCCACGCCGGAGGAATTGGGCCCATCGGCCGTGAAGCAGCTCATGACCTGGGGGACGCTCAACGCTACGCCCCGGATAATATCTCAGTCAGACGATCTGCCGCCGCCGAGCACACCATTCCACATTCCGGCACCGTCGTCCCGCGAGACCATCTCTCACAAACTATCGAACAACGCGTCAAAGAGCTTGCGCGTCAAGGCAGGGTTGTTGGGACTTGGTGGGCGAACACCGGGCATTGCGTCGCGGACGCCTAGCGCGTCTAAGAAGGGCACGATGGCGCCGCCTACCTGGACGCCGCGTCGTTCTGAGGCAGCTGGCAGTCTGACACCAGCTGCGCGACGCCTGCTCGACCGCACGACGATGGGGGCTGCTGCATCACGGAGAGCCGAGGCAATGGACAGGATAGCAGGGTGGGATGGGTCGAAGCAGAAGCAGGATCTGAACCGTGTTCGATGGACACCAACGCCGACCGGAACTGCGAACAAGGGTGTAGGAAGATGATACTGCGTGTACAATAGTTACAAGCTACGTCTCCGATATACGACGGCGTTTGGAGTCTGGTTCGTCCGTTTCTTTCGCCGCGCCCTTGAACGGCGTTTCCTCCTTGGGAGCAGGCTTAACCTTCTTCTTTACCACCACGCCCTTCAGCGGCCCTTTCTTGCGTGCTGGTGCTGGGGGCTTTGAGGACTTTGCAGGAGTTGCCGCCGCCGCTTGAGTTACGGGTTTAGGTGCCATTGGCGGAGGGTTATTGAGTGTGTTTGTGCGGGCAGCGACGGCCCTGGGACGAATTAGAGACGTGCAACGACGAAAGAAAGGATGTACTCTTTGAAGTTCTGAACTTCCTCGCCGTCCTTCTCCTTGCGCTGCCGCTCCTCCTCCTCTTGCCGTTCACGGATCGAGTCGAGGAACATGATCTCGTCCTCTTCGAGAGCACGGAACTGGTTGGCGAGTTTCGTCTTTTCCTCCCATTCCTCCTGCTTTGCGATCTGCGCCGGCGTCAGCAGAGCACGCGTGAAGACTTGGAGGTGCACACCTTGTTGGCCGCGAGTTTCTACGCGTCACACCAAGAGAAAAACAGTAGAGTCAATACACGGTGCTGTGGGGCAAACTTGCAGTGCTCACTTCCGCAAGACTGCGGCCGTCAGAAAAGTCTTCCTGCTGCTGCGGCGGGGGCTCCATGCCCAGCCGGGCATATGCAGCCTTCCACTGCTCATCGCGGCGAGCCTGGGCGGGTGATTGAGTCCTGAACCAATCGAACAGGCTAGCTGGGTACCTTTGCGGTGTCTACGTCGTCCTGAGAGACGAAACGAGAGCCAATGCCCCCCGCATTTGCGAGGGAAGGGATCATGGCTTCCTCCATGGCGTATTGCTGCGGCGGCGATGGAGGTAAGAGACAAGAGGCAGATTGACGGGAGCGTGACTTTGACTTGTGCGGACCTTTAACTCTTACCATGAGCCTGCGGGCGTCGACCTCGACGGTAAACCGCTCCCCCAGCGTTCGCACCGCCAGACCGCCCCCGCCCCCAGCCTCTTCAGTCATCACTGCTCCTCGTACCCATTTATTTGCCTTTCACTTCATCCATTGAACCCTCTTTTAGCATGGGCAAAGGACGAGCCCCCGTCTCCAACAGAAGAGCCCTCTCAAGACCCCCTTCGCGTCGTGGAATCGCGGCCCTCCGTTGCCTCGGTGCAGTCGACC
This sequence comes from Mycena vitilis, assembly GCA_029203975.1. Lineage (NCBI taxonomy): Eukaryota > Fungi > Basidiomycota > Agaricomycetes > Agaricales > Mycenaceae > Mycena > Mycena vitilis. Next base: position 647,894 of record JARGYF010000017.1, read on the forward strand.
TATGCTTCAAACTCACCCAGTCGCTGGTGGGCCTTTACTCGTCCCTGGGGCGACTCCGACGGCGGCCCAGACCCAAACAGTCTCATCAACCCAGAGAAGCCCGACCGCAAGAGCATCTCCTTCAAGGACCGGTCCATGTCATGGCTGCCCACCCCCCGTGAAGGCAGTACCTTTCCGCGCCGACATCGCCAGCAATCCCGCACAGGCGCAATCAACCGGAACTGGAACTTGTCCATCACGCTGCCCGCCCCGCCCGTTAATGCATTTACTGCACAGCACAATGGCACGCCGGGCTGGGATGCCCCGTGGACCTCCCGCGTTGGGGCCCAAGGTCCGGTTGTCCGGCATAATAGCGAAGGCTTGGCCTTCATGGACGAGGAGGAAAGCTCTCCCGTCGACCCTAGCAAACACTACACCGTCTGGCAACGACGGCGGAAGCGGCTGCGGGTCTTTATCCTCTCTAACGCATACGTGCCCTTGGTATGCTGCCGCTCTTTGACCGTGTCCCCATTTATCTGACCTGCCTCGCAGTTATTCCGTTGTATAAATATCACATTCACCACGACAGCCCTGGCGATTGCTATCCGAATACGTCTCCTCGAGCGGCGTCTGCACACCATGGGCGAACTGGGTAGCTCTCCGTGAGATTTTCTTGCGTCCATCTCAACGTGGTTACCTGTCACTCAACAGGAGGTCAGGACATTGGTTATTATTTTTGCTCCTCCCACTCTCGTACACGTTATGGCCTCGATCTATGTGTGTTGCCCCGTTTCACATTGCCCGATCTTGCCTAACTCTCCGTCGACAGCTCGAATATTTTGGTAGGCCCCTAGGTCTATGGCGAACCTCCGCCAAGCTCGCACACACTCTTTCGGAAGTTTTCTTCATTTGCGCGTGGTCCGCTGCGTTATCTCTCTGTTTCGATAACTTCTTCACGTCCATTATCCCGTGCACCTCGGCATCTACGATCTCCTGGTACAGCACCATCCCCCGACCCCAGTCGGATTCGGACCCTGTCAGCGACGACAAGCGTTGTGACGATCAACTAGGCGAGTCTCCGCGCACAACGTGTCGGATGGGTGTCTGACATTTTTCCCTGCAGCGCTGATATGTCTTGTCGGCTTTGGTCTGCTTGCCTACTGTGCGAACCTCATAATCAGTCTCTTCCGCATTTTCGAAAAGGTTAAATATCACCCGGCCGTACAGCGATCAATGTCATGACCACACGCAACCGCGATTTTTCATACCCTACTAGCACGTATAAACCACTCGGGATTCAGGGACTCACTCATTCACCGCCAATATTTATACCGCTCCCTGTATTTTTACTGTGTAAAATGTATCGCGCATCGTGTTACGTATTCGACCTCGGCGTGCGCTCATCCACATCACCACCACCGGACAATGAATGATTCCTGCGGAGGGCATCGACACACTTGAGATGGACACGTTTTCGTCCCCCGCGCATCCGCCGCGCAGCGTGTCGCGGGGCAAATCGATGTCGCCGCGTCGCGCGCTGTCTCGGTTAAAGGCGACGCGGGACTATGCAGTTGGCATCGGGCTCCTTCTCATCGTGGTTATTCTATGGACGTCCTCCAACTTCGTCACCCAGGTCCATTCGTCTGCTATGTGGTTGGCTCGACTCTGACTCGGCGTTCACCCAGGGCATGTACCAGGGCGGATACGAGAAACCATTTCTGTGCGTTCGGTGTTACTGCGCCAATCTCGAATGTGCTCAACATCCCTGAAGAGTGACATATCTGAATACCTCCGCCTTTGCGTTGTATCTTGTACCGTTCCAGCTACGGCGGTGGTGGCGACAACGAACAGGTTGGCAGGAGCCAAATGAGGTCCGACGCGGTAGGTATGTTGGTCCGTTCGCGTTGTTGTTCGCCCGCCGATGCTGCTAGGGCGCAATACCAGCGCTTGCCGGTTGATTCAGAAGGGGAGCTGCCTGAACCGCCGGTGCGTTGGGTTATGGGCGCCCGTATTTGATGCTGACAGTACGGTGCAGCTAATTGCGGATCCGTCCGAGGAGGAGCTACCGCCTCTGACCATCCGAGAGACAGCTAGACTTGCTTTTGTGTTTTGTTTCTTATGGTGCGTCGGTGGTTCACATGGACGGGGCACGAACATAATGTTCGGAATAGGTTTATCGCTAATTGGGCCGGTATTACCATCTCTCCTCCCTATGCTCTGTGTTCCTAACTTTGGGCAGTGAATGCCTCACTGGACTACACGAGTGTGGCTAGCGCCACCATTCTTTCTAGTATGAGCGGTAAGTCGTGCCAGGAGGATGTGACGCAGCTAAATTCTGGCTCAGGATTTTTCACGTTGGGCATTGGTCGAATATTTCGCGTTGAGATGCTGACTCTGGCGAAGATTGCCGCCGTTGCGACAAGGTTTGTCCATGAGCATACAGACATACCGTGTCTCACTAGATCCCAGTTTCGGGGGTGTCCTCCTTGTGTCCCTTTCAGACTCTGTGCAGCCTCAACAGGGCGCTGGACCCGCGTCTCGACCACTAGCTCATACGACAGACCTCGCCCCGCGCCCGATACTGGGCGACTGCCTTGCTCTCATCTCAGCAGTGTTCTATGCAATATACGTCATTCTGCTCAAGGTACGAATGCGCTCGGAATCGCGCGTCGACATGCAGCTCTTCTTTGGGTTTGTTGGGCTCTTCAACATCCTCTCATGTTGGCCGATGGGAATATTCCTCCACATAATCGGCGCCGAGACCTTCGAGCTTCCGAAGCGGACGGCCGTGGCAGCGCTGGCCATAAATGTAAGTACTCCTGTCGCTTATGTTGCGCCACAGATTAAACCGTCTTGCAGATGGTTATAACATTGTCCAGCGACTATTTATACGTCTTGGCGATGCTGAAGACCACACCGCTTGTGGTGACAGTGGGTCTGAGCCTTACCATACCACTAGCGGTCATCGGAGACTTTCTTTTGGGGAAGTTCACGCGGGGGCAAGTCATTTTCGGCGCCATCCTTGTTCTTATCAGCTTTGTGGTGGTCGGGCTGGACAACGAGAAGATTAAACCGCAGGAAGACGTGCCCGAGGTGGATGTCTCCGACGAGCCGGACATGCGACATTCTCTGGAACTCGGGGCCACCGAGTAGATCTTGGGAACAGGAACAATAGACGCTGTGCCGTTGTGATTACGTAATTTACTACCCATCATTATTTCTATTCTCGTGCTCTTGACCACTTTGTAAAATGGTTAGTTTGAACTGCCTCCGTCCGGCCTGGTCTGGTCCCTTAACATCGCGTGCAGCCCAAGGACCGCCGGAAACGCGTAGGCGGGCATGAGCCGTCCGTGAGACTGCCCAAGCGCCAGTTCGCGGTCCAGGATAATGCAGTTGAGCATATCGACATTGGAGGAGCTGAAGAGGAATCGGTATGGCCCGAGGCACATGAAACAATATCCGATTCACGAGACGCCTCAAGGCAGTAGATTTGCTGGCCCCCACGGACGCGGAACCGCAGCTCAAGAAGAAGGAAAAGCTGCAGCTGAAGCGGGAGGCGCTCCTCCAGCGGCTCGAGTCCAGCCATTCGCCGTACTCGAAATCGCATGCGCGGCGGCTAAAGCGCAAGGAAAAGGAACAGGTTGGCGGCGGCTTGGACGACATACAACTCGCACTTGCTGCAGTGGACGATGATGCAGCCCCGGAGCTGCTCGAAGACCCTACAGCTGGCGATGTTCAGCCAAAACCGAAGAAAGTCAAGCCAAAACCGGGGCAAATTGGGGAAGGCAAGGCTGCTACACTGTCCAAAGCTCAACGGAAACGCGCATTGTAAGAGATTTCTGCTCAAGCAGCTCGCACACGATTTTACACTTGCGATTGCTTTCCAGGGAGATGGAAAAACTCAGGCATCCACTCATACTCGCGAACCCCGAGTTTTCTTGGAAGGCTATCCGGACGCATGCACAAAACACCTTGGTGCAACACTGACATTGGTCCCGCAAGAATATAGGATGTGGGTATCTCGGGATGTGTACATCGTAGTGGTATTATGTTAAAAATCCAGTCATAGAATTATATAGCCAGGTGAATGGAATAATAAAGATGTGAGGAAACATATATGCTTGCTTGCTTGTGTCGTAAGAATTCGTAAAAACATTCACTCGTCGTCGTCCTCCCCTGCACTCCAGACAGTGCTCCCTTGACTGCCGCTACCAGCCGCACTCCGCCTTGCGCGCCGGCTGCCCGGTTTCCTGGGCGCAATCTCGGTGAACCCGCTGCTCGAGCCCTTGGCTATTTCCGCGCTGAGCGTCCGCTCATGAGCATCGAGAGCGGCGAGAGAGTTTTCGGCCTCGGCGTGCTCCAGAGCCTCCTGCGTAAGACTAGGCGGGCCAAGCCCCAGCCCAACGCGTGCACCGCTGCTGTTCGAGTGCACGGAAGAGGTTTCGGAGCCATCCGCCGTCGTCGGAGGAGCGCTTGAGCGGCCGAAGAACGAGAAGCGGCGGGACGGCGTTGCCGGGACGCTGGCCGGGGTTGGCGGAATGGACGGCGGAAAGACAGGCGATGGCTGCGGCTGAATTCCCATCAGCTTCATCGTCGCGTTCATGCGTTCACGCTCGCGCCGGTCGTTCTCGTCCTCGTGCGTCTCAAGCTTGCGCGCGCCCGTCACCGAGGTCGCACCAGGCTTGAGTGTCAGCGGGCGCAGGCTCGGGTTCTCCGGCTTTTTATCGCCACTGAAGAGAGAGAATCCCTTCCAGTCAAAGGAGAGTGACCTGCGCTGAGCTTTGGGATTCGGTGGCGTGCCGATCTTCGGAGAAGTCGGAAGGCCGGGTGCTCCCGTCGAATTCGAACGCGAAACGATGGCCGACTGCGGTCGGGGCTTCACGAGGGGAAGAATCGCGGGAAGTCCCTTGTTAGGGACAGCCGTGGACGGCGTCGGAGGCTCCTTCTCGTAGTCAACGGCGAGTACGTGCTCGAACCCTTCCTGAGAGATAATGCGATCGATGATCTTGGACGCGTAGAGAGACAGTGCCTTGTTGGCGTCCTTGAGCGACTTGACTTCGGACCGCAAGGTATCGATATCGTTCATCGAGCCGGTGGGTTCGATGCCAGGAGCATCCAGGCGGCCAGTCGAGTTCTTCTTCGAGCGTTTCTTGCTGTTGAGAACCGAGCGGTCCTGGTCATCGACAATGTTACCATCGAGGATATCTTTGTTTTGGGCGCGTCCGAGTTCCGCAGCGAGGTCGAGACCGGGACCAGTGATGGGGAGGTCTGCAAGCGACTCTCCACGAACACCGGGAGAATGTGATTGAGATCCTGTCCTCTTGCGCCCTGGACGAGGTGGTCGGGATGAAGAAGGAGAGTCTGTTTCACGGGGTGAGGCAAGACTGCGTTCGAGTTGTTGCTCAAGGGTCTCCTCTTCTTGACCATCGTCCTCTTCCTCGACCTTGTCGAGAGCGCTACGACGACCAGCGCTGAGAAGACTGCCAACGGCACTCGCGTTCTCGTCTTCGTCCTCGTCCTCATCCTCGTCGTCTTCGCCGTCGTCGGTGGAACCTGCGCCAACCTGCTTCATGACATCGAACTGGCCGCTCAAGGTCCTCTCTCTGAGGAGGATCATGTAGCTCTCGTTCTCCTCTTGTAGCTCCTGGTTGACCCGCTTCAGGTCAACCAATTGCGTCTGGAGAAGTACGAGGGTGTTTTGGAGGGATGTATAAGACGTAGACAGGGTAGACAGCTCGAGTCGGAGAGAGGTCATCTCTGCAGGCTCCGTTTCTGGGTCGTCCATATCCTGCTTGGGAGGCTCCCCATCCTGCGGTTGATCCTCCTCCACTTCGACATCGACGACGGATTCATTGTCGAGCGTGGGGGATGAGGCGTCGGGCTGGTGGCGCTCGGGTTGCTTCCGGGCCTGCGTCAGGGACGTGATGCGCGACTTGAGATGCTGCTCGTTGTCGTAAAATGCCTGACGCTCGGCTTCGAAGGTGCTGGTCTGGAAGAAAGGTTGAGCATGCTGGAGAAGCCTCGGAGATGGAGGCACCGACCTGTTCGTTATAGCGTCTCTGGACGTCTCTCTTCTCCTTCTCTAGTTCGCGGACCTGGGCTCTAAGATTCTCTGATATTTCTATGCGCTGGGCAAGCTCGTGCTCGGAGCGCGACTGCTCCGTGTAAAGCTCGTTGATTCTAGTTTCGGTAGCATTCAAGGCCGAGGTGAGATTCGCATTCTCTGAGGAAAGGGTTTCGATTGTCTGGTCCTTGTTCTGCACCTGAACGAGCAGCTGATGCACGGGTGGTCAGTGACGGCAAGTGCAGCACAGCGGTGACCACACCTGCTCCTTCTGGTCCGTTTCTTGCTTGAGAGACGCGGTGAGCGCGTCGCGGGGCTCTGGAGGGGTGGCTTTGAGCGATGTGCGCCGCGCTGCGGCGGGGGCGAGCGACGAGGAGACGCGTGGCGAGGCGGCGGAGCGAGCGGTGGCGCCGCGTGCGATTGCGGGGGGCGGGGACGTCGAGGACGTCGAGGAGGACGTTCTCCGGGCTGGCGGAGACGCTCTCGCCGTGGTGGCCATTGTGGTTTGACGCAGAAATATTTGACCCGCCAATATTGCTTCCACGTGCCTGCCACCAGCTCAGCCCTGAATATTATGCTCGACATTCCCTCCGAGTCCCTCTTTTCCGTGAGGCCTCCAAGTGTATATTTTATTTACCTTACACCTCCGTAGCTCTTGACCGCCGTCCGCACAGCAACTCCGCCCCCAGCAATCCCCATACCCGATTTTCCTCCTGTGGTCTGGGGCGATGTACTCGAAATACAGGGTCCACAGGGTTCTGCACTCTTGTTGTATATTCTGCTGGCGACATGCGTGATGCCCGCCTCTCAGGGCGGCTGGGGAAAGGCGGCAGTGATATTCGACACAGATGGAACTTTCGATGCGCGTCGATTCCACAAAATGTTGCTGTCGCGTATCGGACGCGCCGTTTCGCGGTCCCATTCTTTGTCCGATGATAATACGCAGCTTCTCGCAGCCACAGCTCTGCAGAATCTTCACGTCTTCCGCCCGGCGTCATCAGCGCAGCTTGCCGCATCCATATACAACCTTCCCGCGTATCACAGGACACATCTGCCAGGCGCCGAGATTGCCCTGGTCGCAGTAGATTCATTGAGCGCCTTTTACTGGCCTGACCGTTTCACAGCAGAGCAACTGCGACCTCTTGCCCTCCCGAACAGTTCAACTCCACTCCAACATGCTCTCATTGCATTACAGTCATTCCGTGTCTCTCACAATCCTGTCACTGTCTTGACCAACTGGGCCCTCACCTTGGCGAACAATTCCGGCGGCCGGTCAACCGCGCCGCCAATTCTGTACAAGCAGCACCTGCCCTCCTTCCCCTCTTTCCCGGACTCCGCCGCGACCTCCCACGACAATTTACTTCCCTTGACGCATCATATCACCTTGAACCTGCCAACTATTCCGCCATTCTATCATGGTGCACCGCTCCCCGACCCGAGTGAGGCCGATAGGCTCACTGGGTATGTTCGACGGTCCGGGAACCCCGAGCTGAGAATGTTCGTAGTAGAGACAGAGCCTCATGATCTTTAATCTCTCCGCGGATGGCCTAGCCAGTTGTGCTCTGTCGATCCTCTGCCCCTGGGGATATTGTTCGACGTGCCAAGGATACGGTCCGTTGTTTACTGCACCTTTTTTTTCTCAGCTCTCCGTGCCTCTCCGTTTTTCCCATCTGGCAACTCGAGTCACTATTGGAGAAAACGTCCGATTACGGGATTCGACTGTGCGCTCAGCGTCGGGCAATCCTATCCGTCTGGGAGATATATATGGAAATATATATGGCCTGGCCAGCTACAATACATGTTGGCAAATTATATGCTCTAAGAATAAGTAATATACGGGGCGTACATACAAGTAAGTACAGCTATAGTGGGTTAGGCAGCTATAGTGGTTCTTAAGAATTAGTTATACGATATTTTTTAGTGTCAGTTATCGACGCCTAGGCGTAGATCTCGTCCAGCAGGCTTTTGTACGTCTCCTCGACGGCCTTGCGGCGGATGTTGCCCTTGGTCAAAGTTCGGGGCAGAGTTTTGGGCGAGACGATCACGATCCGGCTTGTAGAGGTGATGCGTTCATGGAGGTAGCGCCGCGAATGGAATTGCCGCGTCTTCCGAATGATCTCTTTTTTAAGCTTCTCCGGGTCCATATCCGTATTCGGCTCAACGAATAACACCGGGGACGGGCGACCTGAACCAACGACGATGGCCTCTGCGATCAGATTTCCACACACCATCCGAGTGTGGTCTTCAATGGACCTGGGAAGAACCATTTAGATTACACTCAAAGCCCAATTGAATTCAGCGTACTTTGTATCGCAGCGCAGGCTGTTCTCGGACTTGATCCAGTCATCGTCCCGCCCGCGAGAAAGATACTGTCCTGGCGCCACCTGTTCGAACAGATCGCCAGTGTGGAAGTGTCCGTCAGCCTGCCGCAGCGAGATGTCGGGGCAGTCGCCCGACTCTGCAAGAATGACAAACTCGAACATCCGTGCGGTCGACTGGTGCGCTGCTTCTGCCCCAGCATCGCCTCCAATGGGGACAAACCGGTACGATGTGCCTGCAAGCGGTTCAAGAAGGACTGCGTTGCCTTCGGAACCCCCCACAGATCGTAGTGTCGCCCCGGCTTCAGTGCTGCCAAACAGATTCTGGAGCAATAGGATTTAGAATAATAGGCTAGAGTATAAAATGACGATCTTACCCTCAGCTTGATACCGTTACGGTACGCCCACTCTTCCTCCTCCCGAGCGAGCGGCATACCGCTGTAGAGCACCTCATCGAGGCTGGTGAGGAGGGAGAGAAGCTTGGGGTCGAGGCGCGACGCTCTGAGATGATTGCAGAGAAACGCGGCAAATTGATTGAGGCGGTTAAGACCGCAACCATGGACCATGGCCACCAATTCCTCGGAAGAAAACGAGATCTGTGTGGGCTGGATGACACATGAACCGTGTTGGAGGCTAAAGAGATGGGTTAACGAGAGCACGGCAACTATTTAGATAATCCATACCTGCCGATTAACACTTTGGGAAAAAGATCAAAGTTAGCTTCAGAAAGCAGAAGGGTGAGCAAAAACCCGTACTGAACGTCTGGCCGATGTGACACATACTACCCCTGGTTAAAAGTGGGGTCAAAATCCGCTCTACAATCGTTTGCGAGCGCCACTTACATCCAAACTGTGACATCTTGCCGCCCGAGAGTCTGAGGCTCGCAGACTTGGTTTGATTTCATCACAGTGGCGTTCAGCCAACGATACGAGCATGGGACGAGCTGGAACAGATGCTCAGTATGGACAGGGAAGGTGTCGTAGCTGGCTAACCTTGGGGCTACCGCCACTCGATCCACTAGTGTGGAAGAAGTAAGCGATGTCTTCAGGTCGTGCGTGGGGCAGCTCAGGCAAGGGGTGTCCTGTGACCTCGATGTCTTCGGCGCAGGGTACCAGATACGCAGGAAGCGGGCATTCTCGGAGAACAGGCGCGAATTCCGATTCATACACGAGAGCCTTGGCATTGGCCTTTCCAAGGAGCTCGTATATAACCTCAGGGGACGGCAATCGTAGAGAAAAGAGTTGGGGAACGAAACCTTGACCAAAGTTAGTAGATGAAGAATCGGGAAGGATTGGAACCCACCGGCCCTTGACATTCCGTAGATGTTTAAAACGTCGTTATAGGTATAGCCACCGATCCTATCCAAAATTAGGACGAGAAAAAAAGTTGACTAGCAATGCAACCTACCATAGTCCCACTACAGAACCCAAAGCTACTCCGCTTTCGGTCAAGATACGAGACCAATGCCGGGCAAATAATTCGACGTCCGTGTAGAATTGGCGGTATGTAATGGAGTACCAGTCCTGGCCATGGCTGCTTTGCGAATCTGATCGAGGAAGCTTGAACACGGGTGACAGTGGGTAACGAGAGGCGCTGGTCTCAAGGACAGTGAGGTGCGTTCTGAGCATAGCCGGGGGGATTAGATGTGTTTAGGTGCCGGGAAGCAAGTAGCAGTTGAACCTTTATACCTTGTCCATCCTGGTGGCCAGAGTATACGGAGTCGAGGTCCTCGAAGCGGATAGATGGAGAGCGGTTTCGAATAGCCTCGTCTGCCAAACCCCCAGATATGAAACGCCAGTCCGGCCAGGTACGTGGAGATGGACGGGGCGCTCTGACAAATGGAACAGACCCCACCGGCGGCGGCGTCCAGTCTCAGGTAATGTCACATCTGCGGTACAGCGAGAAACAGTGGAAGATAGCAAGCCGATCCAAAGATACCGTGCTTTGTAAATGCCAAATTTAGAAAACGCGTCAAATGGATGCGGTGAACACGGACTTTGGATAATTTCCTTCTTTTCCACGCGCAAGACAGAATATGTCACATGATCGAAACAGAGAGCAAATGCTGAACACCTGTGGACAATTCGGCGTCCAAGAAAAAAAGCAGGGCTGAAGCAAAAACCATGCGGGTTGCAGCGTAATCTTCCCGACTCTCTATCTGCGGCGAGTTCGGGTACATTTTTTTTTTCGTTGGAGACACGAGGCAAGGCTGTGTTTCTCTCTTGGTGATCCTAAAAGTCTGGAGAGACGCGGTGATCTGGTGGATGCATGTTCGCCCTGATGCGGTGCTCAAGGGTTTTGGCTCCGCGCGACGACTTAAAATCTTCACAACGCCGGTTAATTAGTGAAACGGTGCCGTACCATCTCTGGAGGCCGTGTACCGGCGAGTTAATGAAAGAGGGTGAGCATACCGATAACTGACGTTCGAATACCTGTTAGTAAGTCTCTTACTAGCCTGACGGGTTGGGGTCCTGATAGTCAATTATCATCGCCCGCTCGCTACCGCGGATCACTGCGTCGGTCAGGTACACTGGATGCTCCCCCGGACCACGTGGAGTGCGATGGTCTCGGTCTCCGCGCATTGAAGGTCGGATTCGAGGCCGGCGGTTATATATCACCGCGAAATGGGTCGCAACCGCAGCCGGGACGGCGAAAGAAAAGTCCTGAACATTGCAATTCGAGTCAGCCAGATAATTAGACCTGAAGGGACCCTACCGTAATTCGGCTTGAGTGAGGCTTGAGTGAGGCTAAGTGAAACTGCGAAACAGTGGATGCTGTTAAAACAGGAATGCCTCGGAGGCAATGTCGTCATGCACGTGGAGAGACTCATTAAAAAGACCTGTGCAGAGATCAGTACACAAGCGTGAGGCGAAACAGCGCGAAAAGTTAGGAACAAGCCGTCTGTCACTGTGTGATTCAAAAAGGAAAGCAGTCACGTCCGAGTCACGCTGTGACACGACCCGCCGCCCAGGCCCGCCGCGACGATGCCCCCAACTCACAACACGAACAAATTGGCCAACAAGTGATTTTCGCTGGTGCTTCCGCTCTTTGGCTTCTCTCCCGCTGGATGTGAGGTACTTGGTTGCCTGGTTTCTGTTGTCCTATCCGATGCTCAGGGAGAATGTCTAGGTCGTTGGAGCAACCCCGGTTGCCCGTTTTTCATGCTGAGGAGAGTTGCATTGGCTTTTCAGCTTAAAAACTCTACATCGGCTCACCGGCTCACCTCGACCCCATGTCGCTTCATACCTTCGCGGCTCTCTTTGACATGTATTCGCTGCCTGGTGGTGTCCGGAAAACGCGACCACAACCAGTCCATTCCGCCCACACGACCACCGAACGTCCCCCGCGTCGTATCGCCAAAGTCGCGTCACCTGCCCCCGAGAGAAAGAGTTCTCAACCTTTTCATCAACGTGCCCCAAAACGGGGCTCGTTTAAAGCGGCTCACGTCCTCCCCGGAACTTCTACAATATTTTCTCGATCCAGAGAACATACTCCAAATTTTGCACGATCTCGCGTCGTCCAAAATTCCCCGAACTGCCCTGTCCGCAATAAATGTTTCCCGACAGCTTGGGTGCGAGTTGGGAATGAATGCATACGAGAGCGTTGTGTACCATCTGGCTACTCTCCAGGAGTGGGATCTTATCATCACTGTCATTCAGTCCGCCTGGCACAACACCCACAAATCAACGCCTGCGTTGCTGGACTGGCGCGCGCGTGCTCTCCTGGAAACGCAGCACTACACAGCGCTCTACGCCATTTTCGACCTGTTCGAGGTCAACAATTTTTTGCCGTCCCGCAGGACATGGCATCTGGTCCTCTCCGGTTATATTCGCAACCACGATCTGGCTGGTGCCAGAGAGTGCCTCCGGGACATGGAATCTTCCGGATTCCCCCCAAACCACTCCACTCACGCTCTCATCGCGACCTTGTATCAAAACATCGGTCCCGACGAACAAGTGAAAGAGCGCGGCATACAGGCCCTCGCTCATATTCCCCGTCGCGCGGCTACGCACATGATGAATAGCCTAATGCATCTACGTCTGCGCATATTCGATCTGGACGAGGTATTCAACCTGCTTTCTGCCTTCGATCAGAGCAAGGTAGGACCTCTTGCGCTGATGTTGGCTGCATCGCGGAGTGAACACGATGAAACGGCGCAAAAACCGAGTACTGACCGTAGCTCGTATCCCGTTTCCGTCGAGCCTGACGCCATCACGTTTGCGATGTTCATAGACTATTTCGCGCACCTCCAGGAATTGCCCCGCTGTTTGGCTGTCCTCGACCACATGCGATTAGCTGGGATAGAACCATCCCAGCGAACCACAACTTCCCTTATCCGGGCGTACTTCCTCGCTGGCCAGGGTGGTGCGGCCGTACGGATCGTTGCAGCCATGTGCAATCCAGAAACTACATCCATGGACATGTTCGAAGATGTACCGTCCCCCGCCGGATACGACCTTCCCTTCGATGTTACCCCCTTGCGACCGCCTACCCGTCAAGTATACAACTACTTCTTGCGCGGGGTACTGGGGACCCATGGACTCGCAGGTGCACGCACGGTACTTCGGCTCATGCGTCTCAACCACATGCGGCCCGATTCTAAGACCAGCGAAATCATCACTTCGCATGCGCAGAGGGTCGAGCGTGCTCAACCTCGAGTGCTCATGCGGCTGATACGGCGGATGTCTCCCCGATTCACCCTGCAAGAGGCGCACATCGTGCTCGCCTCCACGATGCGGTATCAAAAATTCCTTGTCGACGGTATCGGGTGGGACGTTACTGCAGCGAAATTCTCTCGCGTTCGGAATCCGATGGCCAAGCCTTATCCAGAGGAGTTTATCTCCACCACGGGCTCCAACTTCGACCCTCTGGCTGGCATACGGCTGCCCAGACGCGTGCGCCATCGCGGTACTTTTCGTGCGATAGAACAATCGCTCGGGGACAGAGGAATCAAAAGCGACAGAGCAACAATCGCACTGCGTATCCGACACGACGCAGTGATCAGAGGAGACATGAATTCCGCGACAGAAGTTTTCCAGGGTATGCTGGCCCGCGGACTGCACGCGAATCAGTATCACTACAGCGCACTGATGGAAGGCTTCGTCAAAGCCGGAGATTTTGAGTCCGCCGTGGACGTGATGAAAGCGGCATCGCGCGCGTCCTTTGAGCCCGATGTGCTGATGTTCACCGTTCTGATTGTCGGCTACGCGCGGCGCAAGGATCCCGAAATGGCCCTGCGGATCTTCCGCCGGATGGTCTCCGCAGGCATCAAGCCGGACGTCCCTGCCATCGACGCAGTTGCAAGTGCCTTTTTTGTTGCAGGGGCTTATGATATGTGTTTCCGGGTGCTCACTTCGCTCTGGCAACACATTAGCCCCCTGCCGCCAGACATTGACAAGGCGTCTTTGAAGTCGGCCGCAGTGTACTTCCGATCGCTTCACCGAGGACAACAGCAAGGCCTGAAAAAGACGTCTGGCGAATTCCGGAAGAAGCTCTACCGCGAGCTCGCGGTCTTGCTGTACGAGTGGAGGACATGGAAGCGTGGTGGGCATCGATATTGACCGTAGTACGTAGAACCGCCAACAAAAATTGTACGATTCAATAATAGAGAAAATAGAAATAAGTAAATAATAATCATTGTGGAATCATTGTGGTAAAAATTTGCCGTCGAGGAGACGCAATGCTTCTCGAACAGCGTCGGCAGGTACCTCTCGGACCCTCCTCTGCCCACACTGCTCTTCCATTCGAGGCGGAGACGCGCTTGTGCGTGCACGCTCCTTCTCGCGGAAATGCGCATGAGGGTCAGTGAGCAAAACAGGTTGCTCCGAATTCGAGCCCGCCGCAACGTCGAACTCGGACGGCACGGGCGGTGGGGTGAATATGATTCGGGGGCCGACACATTTCGAACGACGAGCGACGACGTCAGCGAGCATATCCAAATCTGTAAAGGCAACGTTGGGGTGGGACTTTAAACGTTGCCAAGCATCGTTGGTAGGAATCGTTTCGCTGTCCGGCTGTCGTATGAAGGAGGGAGAGGTATGGGAAGACGCGGAGACGGCAAGAGGTGAATGGGGATGCTGCAGAGAAATGGTCTGGGACGATGGTCCCGCGGTGGGGATACCGTCCGAGGCGCATGGACAGTTATCGCACGGTGACAGCGCCGATATTTTCTCACAGAAGGCTTTGCCAAACGAATCGTCCGCGCAAGCGGGGCAATTGGAAGGGTCGCCGGAGCAGTTGGCCGGCGTGGTGGACGGCTGTGATGCGGGAGAGACCTGGAATATGGTATTTATCGGGGTCGTTCGGGGACGGAGGCGCAGGGGAACAGGCGGTTGATATGGAGGGAGATTGTCGAGTATGGATGTCTCCTCCGGCGGTGGGGGAGTTCCCAGCACGATGGAACGAATGGGGGCGACATTGAGCTTGTGCTCATGCACCACGGCGGTCTGCTGGAAGACATCGCGGCAGACACATGGGGTGTCCTCGCTGCAGAAGCCGCAGTCAAAGGGAGGAAAAGCGCCAGATTCAGATTTAAGATTGGAGAACGCGGCAAAGGCGTCCGGCTGGGGATCAAAGGGTACGGACGAGAAGCGGGTGTCAGAGGATGTATGCGAGTCGGGGGAGGAGACCATGGACTGCGGGGACGAGATGTATGGGTGCGCGAAGCGGGGGACCTGCGAGTCATGGAGGTCATGGTCTACCTTGTATTTCTTGCGCTGGGTAGATGCGATGCTGGAGGCAGGGGACTCGTCCCTCCAACGCTTGCGGTCATTGTCGCGCGGCATGTCCCGCTCCTGCTCCGCCTTGGCGAGCTTGTCCTTGAGAACAGCGTTCTCGCGGCGCAGGGCTTCATTCTCCTCCTTGAGACGCTTTGCGATGTTCTGCAGCGCGACATTGCGCTCGATCTCACCCTGCTCGTAGGACTGGACGCGCGCCTGGAGATCGGCGAGCTGGGACTGCTTGCGCTCGCGAAAGGCGCGCTGGGCTGCACGATTCTGGACGCGTCTGCCCTTGGAGTCGACCTGCTAAGAGAGATATGTTGGCAAGGACTGCAAACGAAGTCAAAGACACCAACGTCGTCCTCCTGGGGTGGGGGAGCGAGATCCTTCTTGGGCTTGCGGCCGGGCTTTGGTTTCGGCTGGATGACCCATTCCTTGGAGGCAGTAGCCCAGAGTTGCGGGGATGCAGCAGCCATGGGAGTGTGAGCGAACCCGGAATGTGACTGAGCTTAAATAAATCGCGACGTGGGCCCTATCTTATCTGACATCAAGATCGCGGCTGACGTTTTTCGGTGATGGATGAAGCCGCCCGGTCTCACTTTCCCACCGTACTTTTCCCACCTTGGCAGTACGTTCACTAGATTTTAACCGTTGAAATGGACATATCCTGGCACTCTGTTCGCACACACCGTGGGCCCAAACAGGTCCCCTTTAGACAGCTTTTGACCCGCTTTTCCTTGCGCTTTAGTTGGGACTGACTACTCAACTATTATACTTGAAGGGCCGTCGGCGTTCTTCGGTGTCTGCATCTCTGAGTCGCAGTTCTCAAGTTCACAAAGCCGGGGTTTTTTGGACTTCTGGTGTTGCAATTTTGGGCTGGCAAGTCTTTTCGGAGCTCTCCACAGCCTGGCATCTTTTCCGTTTCTTTCTCTCAAGTGTCCGTTTCTGAGCAACCCTAGCGTTATCCCCATGTAAGTTATCTACGGTGAACAAATCAGACCGTGGGCTTGGCAGCAATTCGAGCAGAAGGATTTAAACGTTGATTCAGACATATCCTGCTGCTCGGTTCACACCGATCCATTCCTTTAGACCTTTCTCGCACAGACCGTGAGCAGCGAACCATGAGCCACCTTCCATTTGCGACATAAGCTCGTACACAAAACCTACTCAATCACTTCCACAATTTCCTCAACCTCCTCGTCGATCCACACAGCAACTTCCTCCTTCTCCGTGTCCGCCCGCTTCCCGGTCCGCTGACCGCCCTCCCCAAAGAACTCCGCCTTGGTCCGCGCCCGCCACGCGTTCCATTCATCCACTAGTCGTTTCCTGAGCGCGACCAGCTCTGCACTCACATTGCTCTCTTCCGCTGCATCCTCCTCGTCGAACGTCCGACTGTACTCCCGCAGGTTCTTGCGCACCTGGCGCTGCTGATCTTTGGTGAGCAGCGTCCTTGGCCGCGGCCGCCAGATAAACTGTTTAAACCGGTCTTGGATCTGTTTGGTGATTTCCTGCCCACGGAAATCCCAGATAGCGAATCCGTTCTCGAGCTGTGTAAAAGCATTGAGATTGGAATCTACCCAGGGAAAATTTGATCCTACCGTGTGCGTCCACGAACTCGCACTCGTGGCCAAATAGCGCCCGCTAGGGTCCCACTCCACGTCTGTGAGCGCGTAGTGGTCGGCGGTGCCGAGGAGTTGTATCCCGCTGCCCCATTCAACCTCCTTTGCGATCCCCTCCCGCCGACCAGCGTCCTCGATATTAAAATCGAGATCCCAAAACTCGAGCTCGGATTTGCTAGAGGAACCAACAGTTGCGAGAACCACGTGGCGGCCACGGGGAGACCAACGAATCGCATTGCTTGTCCGAGAGGGAAGGGTACCTGACGACGAGTGAGATTTTCCGGGACCGAAAGGAGATCTCCGCGGCACTTACGGAGGAGCTTAAAATCGTTCTTCCCGTGCTCAAGCTGATAGAAGCTGACGTCTGTTTTAATCGTGATCCCAGGCCCAGGATTGCCGAGGTTGGGATCATTGCTCGAGACGATGGCGAACCGTTCACCCTTGGGTTCCCAGGAGAAATCGGTTACAGTGTCTGGATAATGATCAGATGGAGAATAAAAATGAACGAAATCCCTCACCTTTGAGTTCGACAACCTCAACAGGATAGTCCTTCTCTCGGACGCGGAAAATTTCCAGGTTGCAGAAGATTGACTTTTTAGTCTTGGTATGACGGTCTACTTTGACGCAGAGGAAATCGCCCTGGTTCTGCCAGTACAATTTACACTGGACGATTTGATTGAGCATCGTGGACGTGAGAAACGGGTCGGCGGCGGACGTACCTCCGTCACATTGAAGAGATTCTTTTGCCGCAGGATCGCGCGACTGGGGAACCCAAGTAGGGTGACGCGTGCGGGCTGATTCACCACTTCGGGTGTCCAGTATACCAACATGTTCTCTCTCGCCTTTTTCACAGTTTTCGCGCCGGCTCCGTTGGCTCCTGCTTGAGCGTCCTTCTCCGCATCTTCCCGATCCCTGTCTCCCTGCGGGCACCACTCAAAATCGACGACGCCCTCGATTTTGAGGCTTTTCTTCCCATGCAAATACATGCTGGGAAGTTCATGCACGCTGATCATCTGCCCAGGGGTGACTCGTGCGACATATTTATCGTCTGGACTCCACTTGAGGGCGGGCCACTGCATCTGCTTTTTGCCCGCAGGCGTTTCGGTTTCGGCCACCGTGGAGAACGTGCGGAGGAGGTCGCCAGACTTGATATCCCAGACCGCGATGTTGTTCCCTTCGTCGTCCGGTGAGAGATACTGAGGGCCCTGTGGGGCACCTTCCGGGACCTGGATAGGCTCGTTGGACCAAGTGACCAGGTACTGCTCGCACGGTGAGAAGTCGATAAGTTTGACCAGCGGGTGCGCAAAGCGCTGTTGCGGTTTCCAGGAAGAGCCTCCCCACAGTCGGACACCCTGCCGATGAAGCGTGGCGATGTACGTCCCCAGAGGCGACCACGCGACATACAAAAACTCTTTCCAATCCTACGCGACGTTAACTCGCGCGCCGGGAATGGATGCAGAAAGCGCACGGGTTTCATGGCTAATTCCGATTGGGAAGGCTTCCCGTGCCAATATATTTCGACGTCCTCCCCACGGTGAGTGACGTATTGGTCTCTACCTTGCGAGTCTGCGAGCCACGCACGGAGATGTTCCTGTGAAAAAAAAAGCAAGGAGTTCAAACGATTGGCCACCGGGCAGGGAATAAAATTTACGCGTGGAGCGTACTCTTCCGTCTCGGGTTCAATGTAGGTCTCATCCAACTTTTCATAGCGCTCGATGTCTGTAAACCTGTTGACCTTGAATTGATGCTTCGCGTCGAATGGATGGTTGTGCATAGCGGCAAGGGCCAAGTTGGCATCGTCGGCGTTCCTAAACTCTACAAAAATGTATCTGAAAGAAAAATTGAGGCGCCGAGAAGTAATGCGACACATGAGCAATGTACCCTTGACTTTTGCCAGTGGTGTCATTCCAAGGCATGAAAATATCATCGGGCTTGATTGGGATCCCCTTTCTGGAGAACTCTTTGCAGATTTTGGTCAGTAGTTTCTCGAGCTTGGTCTTGTCAATGACGGGAATGCCATCGACGACCAGTATGTTGTCGAAGCCGTCGTCATATTGGACCTGGTATCTGCGACGAGTTCAGAGGGGGCCGTAGTATCAGAGCTATACGTACTTGGCCTCAATGTCTGAGTAGTCAATATCGTCTGCGGTCGCCATTGGAGAAATTTACGAGGCTGTTTGTAGCTGTGTCGCTTAGTCGGGACCGGTAATAAGTCACACAATCAGTCACGTCGACATCACACATCACTGATCAAGAAATTTCGGGCAATCGAATGGCGCTCAGCATGAGCCACTGCCTTAAACGCTTGCCATTGGCTTCCTTTTCGCGTTGTTACGCCTCTGCTGCCTCTCGTGCCACGAAGCCACCAGTCCTAGACCAGGGGACGACTTCCAAATCTGCAAAAGCCATCAAACGGCCTGGGAAGAGGTCCAAGAAGGTGGTGGAAGAGCCTCCGACTCCTCGGTCCAACGAGATCGAAAAACACCTTACTCAGCTCGCCGAGACCAACGGGCAACTGGTCCTTGCCGACATTGAGCGCTGCCGACCAATAAAACGCTCGACGCCTGGTACCCCCGTCTACGCGACTGAGTTCACGGACGTCCTCAAGAAAGTCACCGACTCGTTCAATACGAAGCAACTACGGGAATTCATAACACTATATGGCATCTCCCCTCCTCTCGAGCGGTCAAAAGTAACTTACGCCACCGCAATATTGGAAGAATGGGGTTGGCCGTCGCTAGCTTCACTACGCCAGGTGGAGCGGGACTCTGAGATGGATACTGAGAGTCAGCTTGTCCTCTGTTTCATTGCCAAAAAAGTGTTAACAGTTCTGTTTCTTTGGCGCCTGCAGCTTTTCCACTTACTCCACCCGAAGCATTTTTAATCCTCGGAAAAGGTATCATCCAGGATGCCCTTCCTCGCGGTACCTGACCGTCGCTCCAGATGGCACGGACTCTCGTTCCCTGTCCATCCAGTATCATGTTCGCATGACATACTTGGCGAATCCTCTGTCCTTACAAGTCGAAGGCAAAGTCGGGTCATTGAGAAAACTGAGGACGCATATCAGTGATCTTAAGGAGGTCCGTGCTGCCAAAATATACCAACATCAATGCTTAAAATCGACATAGGCAATCACCGAAGATGTCTTCGAGTTACCTGTGGATAAACCAATCAGAACCGATCTTTTACATCGAATATCGCGACTATCTGGTGCCCTGACGGAAAACTTTGGACAGAACAAGGTACCATTCTATCCTATATCAACCAGTCGGCAGATTGATGCCTTCACTGCAGGTTCGTGTGTCTTACGTCAAAAACAATCCGAGAGCGGCGCTCGTGGCTAAACGACTGGCCGCCCGAGCCGTCTGTGAAGTGTGTCTTCAAATTTCTCCACCTCACATTCGCCAATTTTATCGAAGGAAAATGAATCAAAACCAACGCAGTCATTTTTTCATGTCCCGCCCTCCGCTCCTAGCCCTTCCCCGGTTTCTCCCTTCGTCCATGAATATGCGTTGTACCCATTCTTGACACCACGGTCTTTGCCATGGACTGTAAGCGCAAGCGGAGTCTTCAGAGTGAGGCGAGTCGAGGACTGGCTCAGTGCGGGTTCCTCCGAAGACCCGAAGAAGACTGGGGGGCTTACTAGCGGACGAGGGCATATGGTTACGAGACAGCAGTATGTTTCATCTTTCAGCCAGCCGTATCACTCTTCTAAAATCTTTCGCAGAGAGACAACAGACTTGCGAACCCTACTCCTGGCCGATTACTCGGCCCATCCTTCAAGTCTCCGTACTGTAACAGCTTCGTAGGCTTATGCTCGATTTGGTGTGGTATCTGCTCACAGCATCATTAGAATAGGTCATATTCTGTTAACTTCGCCGCCAGGCCAACAAGCCAGCCTTATTCCGCCCAAGGAATTGCAAGGCCAATGGAAACTGCCGCACCTTTTGAATTGGATGGACGAAAAGGCTGCCCCAACCGCATTTAGCCCGACGTGAGCCTCGGATCTTTATGAAGGATATCCGTTGACAACATGCAAAGTTTACCCCCCCTTCTACTCCACTCCCGGCCGGTTCGTTCCAAGGTCCTACATCGTTTAACTTACGAAGCGGCCAATACTGGAGACGACTCGCCTGCTCGGAAAACTCTCAAGGTGGAACTTGTCCTACCACGCGCGTTGAAGGACTCTGAGGACATGTCCGATCCCTCCGAGCCTGTGTTCCATTCGAAATGCTGGTCAGGACAGAAGGTCGATTTAGATGTGATGATGCCTGATCGGTGAGCCGGCCGCATGTATTCGCTCACTGAAGACTAAGTTTTTTATTCTGTTCACAGACCTGCGGATATACGGTTTTCTATCCTCGATTCTGTTCTTCTGCCCGCCGACCAATGGCCTGCAATACTCGAAGAGCACATATCGAATCTCCGGGCATTGTTGGTACCTGCACTCATCTTCTTTGGGTGTCTTCTGAAGTGGATACAGCTTGTTATATCAAGATCGAGATGCTTCACAGCCTGAAACACCGCTGACTCTGGTTCATGAAGGTGTCGCGTATGTTCTGCATTCGAGCTCCACTGTGCGGCAGAACGTAGAAACCACACAATCGGAGTCTCCGACTGTTCGGCTGGTAACTGAGAATTCTCTCGACTTGGAAGGCGACCAAAAGTCCGCCTCGTGTCAGGTTGGCACACTCCTTCCGCTGCATCTCGAAAACTAACTGCTTTAAAGGTGATATGCGAGGATATCCAGTCCACCACCGACTGGAAGGTTTTCCTGAGCCACTGCGATTCAATGTCGACGAGTGTACCCGCCCAAACTCCAAGGCGTCCCCCCACCGCGGAATTGCTGTAGCGGGTCTTCAATACTTACAAGAGCGCCTCCGCCCCGTCTGAGTCCAGGCGGTCCGCAGCCAACGCTCACAAGCTATGTGTGGGAGATGCCCGAGCCGAGTTGGGCGTCCCATTCTTACTATAGAATACCGGACGTGCATACAATGGAATGATGAAACACTTCTCTGACTAGTGCACATCCATGTCTATGAGCGCTTCCGCTTCTTGTTGGCCTTTTCTGTCCTCTTCTTCGCGCGGACCTGTATATTCGTATGAGATCAGCGAGAAAACCCAGGCAAGCAAGACGACTCGCCTCTTTCTTCATCCTGGAATCTACCATGGTATACCTCCCCTTCACACCTTTCGGCCTGCCCTTGAGCCCTTTGTGCGCTCCCTTGGCCACCACAACCTTGATATCCTTCTTCACCTTTTTCCCTGACGATAAACCCTTGCGCATCACTTTCTCAATCTGCTGGGCCTTCTCTCGCTCAGAGATATCAGACGTCGCGTTGACACCTTCAGCCTTCTTCATCGCCTTGTCCAATCTCTGGGCCGCCTTGAACTTTTTACGCGCTTTCGCCTCCGCGACCTTCTTAATGGGTCGAGCGTCAAGAGCACGTTGCTTGGCCCGTAATGCGGCGACAGCTTCTTTGGTGATTGGAAGATTGGGCTTGTAAAACTTGGACTCCTCGTCGAGGAACCAATCCGGTAGCCCTTCTTTCGAATTCAGCGAATAGCGATTGAAGCCATCGTTGATCAGCTGAGTTTTTGTCGTCTGTCGGTTAACCAGCTGTTGGGCTAGCGTAACGGCCTCCGCTGTGATCAAGCCATGTTCTGGAAGAGTGTTGATTAGGCCGCGGCCAGGAACGGCATTCCGAGGAACTCACTTTTTATCTTCTCCTGCTTGGCATGATCCTCGTTTTCATTGTCGACGTCCCACATGTCCACATCATCTTCGTCTGCCTTGACAATTTCAAAGTCGTCGTCGTCTTCCGGATCCTCGGCCTATCAGAGTAGTTTAGCCTCTGGCCAATGCGAAGGGAGAAATATGCCTCACAGTGTCCTCCCACTGGCCCTCTGAGTCCTTGGCGCCTTCCTCATCGACTGACATTTCGTCGTCATCCTCATCCTCCTCGATCGCATCGCCGATGCCCGCGAAGACATCCTGACTGAACCAGACCTGCGAAGCCTGACTAGCAGATTGCTGGGGCTCCCGGAGCTTTGTGACCAGCTTTGCTCGCTTGGAAGGTTTTGTGGGACCCGTCTCGGTGCGGGGCCGCTTCCGCGTCGCGGGGGCATCTTCCTCCTCGTCGCTATCACTGTCATCGGACGAAGAATCCCCGCTCTGCTGCTTTGCCACCTGCAGTTTATCCCAACCGCCCTCTTCGTCGTCGCTGTCCGATTCGAGGTCGATGGGCTCGTGAATACCCCGCCATTCCTCGCGCTCCGCGTTCTTCTGCCGTGATTCCTGCACCTTGAACTTGGCGTCCCGCTCGCGCATCCTGTCGCGGTACGCCTCGTACAGCCCGTCCATCTCCATCTCCAAGCCGTCCACCTTCCTCTCCCGCTCTTCGTCCGAATCGAGCACCTCGTCGTCAGCGGCGGGCGCCTCACCCTCGTCCGAGTCCTCCGCGTCCTCAACGTCGCCCAACGCCGAGATGCCCCCGCGCTTGCGCAGCCCCGTCTCCGCGCCGCCCAGATCAAAGAAGTCCTCCTGCCCACCGAGGGACGCGTCGAACTGCTCCATACCGATGTCCAGCGGCACGGTCATCGAGAGCTGCATGCGCTGGATGGTCCGCGTCTTGACCTCGTTCGCCCGCCGCCGTTCGCGTTTTGTCCGTGCCGCCGCTTCTGCGTTCAGGCGCTCAAGCTGTTGCGATCTTCAGCGGAGTCACCAGAACAGGGTCTAAGGACGCACCTCTTCCTGGATCTGTTGGTCTTCGTCGACCTCCTCGACGATTTCGACCGTCTCGGTCACGTCCTCCGTGTCTTTAGTTTTGTTATCCAGTCCCAACTGTGCACGTAAATTAGAGGAATATGCGGAGGCGAGAACACATAAACGCGCCTCCTCCCTGAGCGCAAGCCGCCATTTGAGCAGGGCTTTGAAATCACCTTTGCCCAAGACCTTGAGATCGTCGCAGTTGGCTTTGATGTCGGAGGTTGTGATATCCAACGCATACCACCTAGTGTCATGTAAACACAAATAACCAAGCCTGAAAAATAATCGCGTACTCTTTTTCCTCCTCCGTGAGGAACGTCATTTTATTCACAGTCCCAAGAACCGAGATGGGCTCAGGGCTCCTGACAAACTCCCCGATGGCGACAGACTTGAAGAGAGTGTAATCGCCATCTTCGTATCCGTCACGCTTGCGGCGCTTTTTCTCGGGCTGGAACACGTTTGCCTGGATGTTTTGAGCAGAGGAGCCCTTGTCCGTTCCCGAAGCGGTGTTGGCGGCAAGGTCTTTGAAGACATGCTTGGGGTCGAGGAATTTGGGGTCAATGTGCTTCGGCGCCAGGAAGTCGCGGCAAACGACGAAAATTTCGGCAGAGACGTTTCTGAACTCGTGAGATTTGGAGTGCACAGACTAAGGGAATGATGTACCTAGAGGACGGGGGCTTGGTCGCCTCGACCTTCCCGAAGAGTTGGTTGAAGACCCAAATAAGATTGTTGTAGTCGGCACTCCGGAAGACTTTGGTCACGAAGGTTCCGCCTTTGACCAGAAAGTCGACGGCGAGTTTCAAACTCATGAGCACGAGCTCGGACTGGCTGTAGGCGTCCTGAATCCAGGCTGTACCGACGTTCGGGGCACCATCGTGCAGTACAACGTCCGCACGCCAGTCTTTGAGCTCACTCCGGATGAGGTTTCGACACTGGGTGGTAGTGATATCGGACGCAAAGGTGACAACGCGGGGAATGGGCTTGATTGGTACGAGATCGACACCTATGGAAATTGTGAGCAGCGCGGTGAGAGGATACGACTGGCAACGCACCGACAATAACACTGTTCTGGGGCATGTACTTGCTGGCTACCTGAAGCCAACCACCGGGTGCCGCACACAAGTCGATACAGCATCGTGCAGACTCGAGAAACGCATATTTTTTGTTCAGCTGGATGAGTTTGAACGCAGAACGAGCTCGGTATCCCTGCTCCCTAGGAAAAGTCAGGAAACAATGAGAGGATCGCGGCGAAGGTAGCGCACTTTGCAAGTTTGTAGTATTTGTCGAGCCGACCTTTCCCGGTTTTTTTCTGAGCTTTGCCCATGGCTGATCAGACAGAAAAGTACTTTTGATGGGCAGGCACCGCCACAACGGCATCATTCGGGAACCAAACATCGCTTCAGTTCAAAGTTCAACCATCCATTCGCCTACCCTTACCACTCAATCAACTTTCAACCATGTTTCCTCCTACCCCGACTATTCTGTGGAAGACGGGCAGCTTGACCGCGGCGGCTGGGATTATAGCTGGGGCGTTTGGAGGTAAGTAGTGTTGCATACCGCTGCTCTCGCACGTCCAATGGCTGCCCAGCACATGGGCTCAAGGCTCGGGGAGTGTCCTCGGACAGCATTGCGTCGTTCCAAACCGGCTCGCACTATGCGGTGTGTTCTTTAGTCCGTATTTCTTTCGCAATGTGACAATATATGCATAGGTGTTCAATGGACTCGCACTGCTCCTGCTTTCCCTCCACCCTAGGTTCTCGGTACACAAGTTTGCCGGGCCCGCCATCGCTGCGGGTACCCTGCTGTTCTCTGGGTCAATCTTCGCTTTGGTGTTGAACCGGGATCGGTTCAAATTCCTGGGCCCGGTTACACCGATGGGAGGAATGCTGATGATCGCTGGGTGGGTTGCATTTCTTCTGGTTCAACGCACATATCTGACCTATCGAAGCTACGTCTCGATGGCGTTGTAGGGAGAGGAGGGAGGGAATTACAAGATCCTCGATGTAACGAGTTATTACGCTCATCTGCTTATGCAATCGGCGATCTATTGTGTGACCGACGCGTCGTGATCACGTGCTTCTGTTTGACACGATGTGTGACGTACACGAGGCGGGATTTTGCGTGTGACGTGACCAGTGTCTTCTCTTTCGTCGCGTCTGCAATCGCATCTCTGCATCGCTGTAGGCCCCTTCCCAGTCTACTCGACGTCGCTCACCCAATCGCATCGGTCGTCCTCTCTCCATCGCTGTAGGCCCCTCCCCAGTCTACTCGACGTCGCTCACCCAGCACACAGACACACCTCTATCCTTGCCAGACCATGGCTGACGCGCGCCCCCCGCTCGCGCCCTCGGCCTCCTTCTCCGCGTCCACATCCTCCTCCCTTTTATCCCCTTCCCGCCCTCTTAAGCGACGCCTCTTGTCCGCCCCAGACCTCAACTTCTTTACCCCTGCAGAGGACTCGTTCAAGCCGCTTCCGTACACACCGAATCACTCAGCCGCACCCGCGCGAGACCACCCAGAAAGAGCGCTCGTGAAACCCGTCGCCTCCCACACCCTGTCCACTCTGGGATTGGACCCCCTCCCCACCGACCCCGACGCCGTCTTTCTTCGCTACCCCTTCACCTCCTTCCCCAACCAAGAAGCGTATCCCGATGGTGTCAATTACACAGCGCTAGCCGAGAACGTCAACTGGTTTCTCGACCCAGAAGATTACGTCTACGAGAATTGTAAAAACCCCGACGCGATACCTTACCCCGCTGCCCTCGAGCCCCCGCGTGGCTGGTGCCCCGCAAAGAAGAAGGATCTGAAAGAGAAGGGGCCCGAGGGATGGCCCGACGGCGAGCAGCCCAGACTCCGCTGCACCTTTTGCCGTAGGACGTACGCGGGCGTGAACGCGAAGAGCATGTGGCGCCGCCATGTCTTCGAGAAGCACAAGATAGCCATGGCCAACAGACGCAATGACATTGAGCGCCCTCGCGGCCGAAGTTCAAACAGTACGTGTCCTTTTGGCTGGCGTTTCTCGCTTTCTAACTCGGACGCGTTTTTCGTAGAGGAGAACAAACGGACTGGCAAAGGTACCAAGAAAGATGGAAGCCTCGACGGTAGCTTGAGTGTTGATGACACCGCCGTGCCTGCCACGACCGTTAGCCCCCAGAATGAATCGGAGCTTGGCATCAACTCCACCGCCCTGCTTGCCAGCCCAACTTCCAGTCGTGTCCTCCCGCCCCCCTCGCCGTACGACCCGCTTCTCACTCCTTCTTTCCGCCATTCCCCTCCGCGCCTGCCCTCGGACCAGCCCTGGCGCTATCCAAGCCCGAGCCACCCGATGCACCGATCACGCGAGCTCTCATTAACGATGTTGCGAGGAGACAGCCCTTTCGCCCCCTCCCCTATTGCGCCCAGGGGTCGCCCGCGCGCGGTCACCACTCCCTTGTCCAGCCCCTGTACCTCGAGCTTGGGCTTCGCAACGCCCGAGAGTCTCGCCAAGATGCGCCCTTTTCCGCGACTATTCTCGGTCGGCACGCGAAGCACACCCCCCTCTTCTGCGCGCCGACATGCGAGGACATCGTCTGACGTGGCTGATGACTGGAACTCGAGCAAGCCGCTCAGTTTGTTGCGCGAGCGTAGCCCCTTCCTTGCGACATGGGGCGATGAGGAGGAGGAAAGCAATTCGTCGTCTTCGTCGGGCCCCAAGGGCGAGAGCCCCGTTGTGCGGAACGGTCCCGGACTGTCACTGGGCATCGGTCTGTTGGAGCCTTTTGTGCTGCCAGACGTTGGTCCCTCGGTGGCGGACGTGGACATCGACGAGCTGATGAATCTGGACGACGACGAGGACGAGGCGGAGGTGCAGGATGTGCTGCAGTGCAGCCAGACGAGTGTGGAGGACCCGCCACTGAAGAGACGGCGGACGGAAGGCTAGAGCTGTCCAAGTATGATCTACCATGTTGTTTTTTTTTGCTTTACTTTTGCTTTGCGTATTTCCTATGGTGTAGTCTGTAGTTTGTGACATATTATATATCGTACCGCCCTTGGCCATCCCAACAGTCTGTCTGTTTTCTCAAACGGTCACAACAGTGAGTGACGCCCATCATTCCCCATCACACCATCTCTTGAGCGCACCTTAGACCGAGTCTCCTCAATGCAAGCTATCAAGTGTACTGTCCCTGTTCTCGTCGTCTTTGCCCCGCTCACAGCCCTCCAGGTGTCGTCGTGGGCGATGGTGCCGTCGGCAAGGTCGGTCTCGTCGCTATCTCACATATCTCCGCGAAGCACCAACCCTCATCCTCTCTCCCAGACGTGTCTCCTTATCTCGTACACCACCAATGCCTTCCCGGTACGTTCTCTGCGCTCGCCACCATTTGTCTGCTCATTTGAGTCTCAGGGTGAATATATCCCAACTGGTGCGCCCCCTCGTTCGTTTCCATGCAGAGCCTGTGAACCCACCCGGCCCCCAAGTGTTCGACAACTATTCCGCAAACGTCATGGTGGATGGCAAGACCATCTCCCTCGGTCTGTGGGATACCGCGGGGCAGGAGGACTACGACCGACTCCGTCCATTGTCCTACCCCCAGACGGACGTCTTCTTGATTTGTTTCTCACTCGTTAGCCCCCCGAGTTACGAGAACGTCAGGACTAAAGTGCGTCTGCTTTGCTCTAGCTCAGACGGGATCTCATTTCTGGCTCAGTGGTATCCTGAGATTTCGCATCATGCGCCATCGACGTCCGTGGTGCTGGTCGGCACGAAGCTTGATTTACGTGAAGACCAGGCCACCATCGAGAAGCTGCGGGACCGGTAAGCCATCGGACACGGCCGCGCCGCATTGGATGCTGAATGAATGGCGTTGTTAGGCGCATGGCCCCCATTCAGTACCAGCAGGGTGTTCAGATGCAGAGAGACATTGGTGCTGTTAAATACCTCGAATGTTCAGCTCTAAATCAGAAGGGGCTGAAGGTATATTTCCCCGCCACAGTCTGCGTCTGCACACTGACTGACTCGGCGCCAACAGACTGTGTTCGACGAGGCGATCCGGGCAGTCTGTGCGTACTTGTTTCAGGTGATCGGCGTCTGATGCTGAACAGCCCTCGTAGTAAACCCGCCGGCGCGCCCCAGTGGCAAGAAGTCCAGTAAGTGCATTATTGCATAGAGGAGGAGATTGCTGCGGGGATATCGGTATGACCGTGAGGAGGCCTAATACCAAATATACGACACCAATTTTTTATGTTCCTTGTTTACGACCTTATGCTTTTACTCGACGTGCCTTTGTGTTGTAAGTATACCTGACACTGTCCGCTGTCTCATGGCACAGGAATAGTACCGAGATGCCTAGCCCGGGTGTTGGTTCCCCTGGACGTCAGGGACGTGATGTGATGAAAAGATAGTCGAGCCCTCTCCTCCTCCCTCCCTCTCCTTTGGCACGGCTATGCGACGTTGTTAATCCATGTCTGGCCAGAATCCGACACCGGGCCATGAGCGCAGACCATCCCTCGATACTCAGGCCTCTGGCCTCAGTATCGGGATTTCTGCTATGAGCTTCTCGGGATTCTCTCATAGGTGAGAGTGCTACTGTATCACAGAAAGCGCCGATCTTGAGCTACTCTCAAAAGGTTTCCCGCGCCGCCCACCTCCGTCCCCGCCTCACCCGTCACGGGTGTATTCCCCCCCGGCTCTCCCTTGTTGCCTCGGCGGCTTCCCGCTTCCCCTGTCTCCGCGTCTGGCAGCGTCCCTTCTCGGTTCAGAGAAAACGACTCCCTCCGGAATATCTCTCCCTATGACTGGCACGAAGGCGCCAGCTCAATCGATGTCGACGCGACCGAACACTCACTCCTTTCAACCTCATTCATTACTTCGCTTTTGCGCGAAAACCCCGACCACCCGGCCTCCCAAAGCCACCGGACTTCTATCGCTAGTGATTTTTCTGAAATGACGTACCCGCCTCCGCGGACACAGTTCTCCTTGCGAAATCCTCCCTCTCAGCGCCCGCACGGCGCGCGTCCACCGCCGACATCCTTCCAGCCCATCCCGGAAGCCGCTACGGTGTCTGACGACGACACGTTGTATTCCAACCATGACGCAGCTGTACGAACGGCTAGCGTATCCCGGCCAGGTCTACGGGGCACCCAGGTCGTCGGCGTTGCTTCCGGAACCCTACGGAATATCAAGTCCGTGTCTAGTACCCCGTCGTACGGTCTCAAAGGCGAGGAACTAGAGTACGAGCCTCCTGCCCCCGTTCCGTACAGTGCAGCTCTGCCCTCCACAGCTGGGACACAACGACGTTTCCTACCAGAGACCTCGCCGGGCGTCCGAGCATCCATGCATTCGACCAGGAGCCACGTCCCGTCCTTCGTGTCCTCCTCAACTCGTTCGATTCGGCGTATGTTCACATGGAGGAAGAAGCCGCTACCACCCGTGCCAAAGATTGCCAGCCTCTCCGTCGCTCAAGAAGCAGAGTTCAAACAGAAGGATGAGGCCACATCTCTTTCGCAGCTGCTTCTCCGATCGGACGCCCTGAGATCAGCGCTGGATCATGGTCAACATCCCCATCACAGTTTCGCCTCCAAGGATCCTGGTATATACACTTCGTTTGATGATCAGGAAAGTGCTGGGCGGGGGACGCCCCAATTGCTTAACGCACCTCATCCCGACTGGTCAAACGGTCCATCGAGCCCGCAGCTCAAGGCTGAGACCAGGGCCAACACGCTGATGAAAAAGCGGCGGATATGGATCGTCATGTGCATTTTTCTTGTTGTAGCGTTGGGCGCCGTGGGTGCTGCAGTGGGCATCACCGTACATAATCGCAATTCCAAAGGAACGGCGTCAGCATGTAGCGGAAACCTTGTAGGAGCGGCCTGTAATCTAGGTGCGTATTATCTGTGCCCCTTGAGATCCAGCATTGAAGGAGCTTAGATGCTACCTGTGTTTGTACTTCGCCCGTGGTAAGCCGTTGCGACGGCTTGGCCCAGAACCTGGGTGGGATTCTTTCTCTCTTGACTGAACATGTTCATTTACACTCGTTCAACAGTCGCTCTCACCCCGACAATGAACCAATTGTTCGGCACCAACTATTCTACCAATGAGGTGTATGATTGGATATGGACTTCGCAGGGCACCGTCACTGCAAAGAACTGTGCCGCTCAGGCTGTCCTTGTGGATGTCGGCGAGTCTGTCACCCTCACAAATTTCCCCAATCGCACGACATGGGCGCAGGCGGCATTACTCTTCGATGTTCAGTCTCTCAACTCCTCCGGCTTGCAGGACTTTGTTGTCAATGCACCCTGGACGCTGTTGACTGTCGATGGACCGGCGCACGTTTCCAACGCCTCCCTGTTCTCGACGGTTGCATCTGGATATCAGTTCGATTTTGCTGCCCAGACTATAACTGTCCCTGCTGTATCCTTCGCGGCCGATGGCGCACCATCCGCGGACCAGGCTTCTCGGGTCACCGATTCGGCGCCACTGGATCGCATGTATAGTTTCGCTGCCGGTACGTCTCTCGTCCATGACCAGAATTACCGCTTACTCTTTCCATAGCTGCGTCCACCCAACAGTTGGGCCTTTTGCAGGCCTATTGGGTGACAAATCTCCAGCTGACGCTCGACAAGCTACCCCTTTTCATGGATTCATTGCGCAGTTCGTATTTCTTGCCCGTGCTTGCGATGCTTCCTCACGACTAATCCAGGCGCTCCCATTGTCATACCATTCAATGCTGAGACCAGCTCCGTACAAGCGCTGATGACAAGCGCCGGCGATTTCCCTGTGCCGGTGGCATGTTATCCTGGGCTGAGTGCCCCTCAACTGCAACAAATAAACGCGGTGGAAAGCGTTTTCGGCCTCACCCCAACAACTACGTCTGCAACTCAATTCCAATCTTCTTGCTTCCCAAATCGACCTGTCTACGGCGTTTTAGACGTCTTGAGAATGCGACTTCCTTTCGCAGACTCGAGGGCAAATGTTGCGAGGCAAGCGGTCGCGTTGCAGCCAGATGTTCGTCCGCGTGCCGTTATCTATAGCGGAGAAATACTCAGTGCTTTCCCGGGCACCTCGAATATATCGAGTGACGGGGTATCTTTAAACCCCGACAACTACGGCACCCTGGGATACTTCAATCACGTTGTACTGCAATACCTGAGCTCCATGCCGACCGGTATAGCCAGGACCGTGGCGGACTTTGTCCTGTCCAACCCAACCTCCCCTCCAGACTCCTCCTCCGTCCTGGCCTCCACCCCTATACCAGCACTGGAGGTTGCAGTCTTTGGAACACTCACCAAGGCCGACACGCAGTATGTAGCCACGGGTTTTTCAGACTCTGCGGGCTCGCTCGTGTTTGGCTCGTCGGCGGGCAACACATTGCGGCAGTGGGCGATACCAGCGACGAGCAATCTCGTCTGGACACAGTTTGCCAATTCGTCGCTCGTTGTTCACGACACATCCTTTACGGATGCCATCTTTAACGCGACGTGGGCAGCGGCTGCCGCTGCGCTGAGCAGCCATGCCAACGTCGGCGTCCTTAACATCACAAGCTCTTTTCAAGAAACTGGCAAGTTCAGTTCATGACCCCACTTTTTTTATCTATTCGGCGGAAGGACACATACTTTATTTTTATTGTTACATCAATGCTATGCTGTGGATTCGGACTGGACTCCGTGGAAGGCTAACCCCGTGGAAGTTCACTCCGCAAGAAGGTAAACGCAGGCATTGGACGAAAGTTGCGGCTGTCGGCCATCGCCGGGTCTCTTTGTCATGAGTTTTGTCATCAGGTCACCTGATCGTGTGCCGGAACGAATCCGATCCCGATCGAGACTCGAGAGTCCCATTTGACAGTTCTGAGTTACTTATACCTCTCGTCTTGCCGCTGGAACTCTCGCAAACTTAGCATGCCTAAGGTTCCGACATCTCCCTCAAACATTGCCCGGCAGGAGGGGCCTCATCCGTTGAAACGAAACCAGGTCCGTGCACATTCCTGGCTGTTCAGCATCCACTTCTAATTAGCATTGGAACTAGGCATGTCACCAGGTATATATAATCAGCTTCTAGTCTGCACCGATGCCTTACCCGTTTGACAAGTGTCGCCGCCGAAAGCTGGTGAGATTGCTAGCGTTGTCTTGACTCGAAGCTGACCCTGTACATATCATTCGCAGAAATGGTGCACGCGTTATCCCAGATTCGTTCCAGAAAGCTAATTATTATTCGGTGCAGCGATGCCAAGCGACCGTGCTGCTCGACGTGTAGTCGCTCCCATGCCCATGCTGTTGCTCATGCGCCTGCGGGAACACAAGCACAATTGCCTTCGGAGCCAGAGTGCACATTCGACGATGGTGAGCCACATCTTTCGGCAGGCAACAGCCCAATACTGATTCCACACAGTCGTTGATGCGCCGGTTATCAACGACGTTTCGAAAACTCGCTACGAGAAACTGGAAAGCCGAATCCGTACGAGCTCGTATTCATTTCTTTCGTTATTGCCTCATTCCGTGCAGAGGAGTTGGAAGCACTCCTTCTTGAGAAGGAAATGGAGTCTTCGAAATCTGCGGTCGGAAACCATTCGGCGTCCCCATTCATCGGCAGCGACATAGACACGCTCACCAGTGCACTCACGCAATCTCCTCCGTTCGACGAATTCATCTCGCCCGCGGTCACCTCAACAACACCCGGAAGTTCCCCGGGGTCGGCTTCTGGGATGGAGCTGCTTTGGTACAATTACCCTCCCCGGCTACCTTCTCAGGATCTCCTGCACCATCTAGTCGAAGTATTCTTTGTTTTCCACCCACATGCAAACCGTGTCCTTCATTACTCCAGCTTCATGGCGAGTCTCATGCTGACGCCTAGCCATCCCAAATTCCCCGCCACCCCAATCCTCCATGCCATTTGTGCACTCGGCTCTCTTTACACCGTCGCTGTCGCACCACCACCCCTTCCGAACTTCTCGGAAGTTGCTTTGGATGAAATATTCTCTGCCAGACATCGGCTGCGAGAGGGGCGACCGGACTCTTTCGCCGAGGAGCAGGCTAAATACGCCCGTGAGACGGCTGATCAGTTGGAATCCGTAGGCGACCGGCTATTTGAACTCACTCAAGGCAAGTTTGTGGATTACGAATGGGTTTATACATCAAGCTGACAGCATTTATAGCTCGCACAATTCTTGGGTGGTACTATTGGAGTAATTCCCATTGGCTCGAAGTACGTTAAACCTAACAGAAATCAATTGCCCTTCAATCGTCTCTCATAGGTTTTTATGAGCGTTTCGCACTGCTTGCGGGTTGCTGTCCCGCTTGGCCTGAATGTGTGCCCCCCGTGTCAGTTATTCAAGATTGCCCGAGTTGTAAGCTGAAATCAATTGCTATAGTTCACTCAATTACACATTCCGTGCGCCCGGCTTCCATCATTATGCCTGCACATACTGTGGGGTTTTTTTTTTTTTTTTTTTACGCAGACCTGATGTGTTTTCTAGGTCGTTGAGGATGAAACCAGAAGAAACGTCTTCTGGTTGGCATACTGCACTGAGCGGCTGCATGGCTGTGCTAACGGATGGGCCATGAGCCTGGATGACGATGATATTTCACAACTGCTTCCTGTTACGAATGAACAGTTCCAGAAAGGCGTGCTCGTTACGCCTCCCGACAGACAATGGGCTCATACACGAGACCTTCTGCTTACACACCCGGAGAAACAGACTGATTCATTTGTTTTGTACATCAAGGCCGTGATGCTAATATGTACTCATAACTTCCTTTTTTGTCCAATTCTGCTGACAGCGATTTAGCCAAGGTGAAAACTTTCAATCTCCGGTTCCGGGCAAAACACTTCTTTGGAGATCCCACGGTGATGTCGCCACACAATGAGCAATCCAACCCCATGGAACCGATTGACCCAAGGTGACCGACTATCTTCTGCTCATCTGCATCATCTCTCTGAAAATTTGTTCAGAGGATCCCCGGCGTTCATAGAATTGGATAACATCGCTTTATCGTTTCGGTCTTCGTTCCCAAGTCACCTACGACAACCTATAGTCGGCAATGTGGTGGACCAGCATCTGTATCTCGATTTCAATGCTTTTTCTATCTATTTGCTGATATTGTCTTTAGATACGCAGCGAGTACGATGTGCCACATGTAAGTGCATATATTTATCAAAATTCAAGCTCACATGAATTCCCAGTGCCACGATTCTGCTGCACGACCCCCACGCCAATGTTCGGCGATCAGGGTGCATATCTGCTCTGAAAATCCTTACAGCGGCCCGCTCGGTATTGGACCTGGCATACGCCGTCTGTAGCACGAGCTTCGACGTCACGCTTCTGGATCCATTTTGTTCTTACTGCTGGTTCATTTCTGGCAGAGTCCTTGTTCGATTTCTCCAGGTTCGGGACCGGCTTCAACTTTCACTGCACGGACTCACCGAGCGCCTTAGGCTGCCATGGATTCAAATACAACTGACCAAATATCGACGCTGCGGGCGGAATTGGACTTTTTCGAGTAAGGGCATTCCTTCCGACCAAATCCATGTTGTTTACGCAACTATAGATCCGCTATCATGAGAATTGGTGAACGCATACCCCTGGCCTATCGGTATGGGAAAATGTTGGATGCCCTTGTGAAAAAGCGTTGCGGAGAGTGGGAGTGGTCAGTTGAGGAGTCTGCGGACCTTAGCTTTCCGCGGTCCGAGTTTGACATAGAGCAGTTCCTCCAGCATCATCAGGATAACAGCTACCACCTACATGAGAGCTTGGGTCTCCAAGCAGCTGCGGGCACTTTTATGGCGGTTGCTTGATCGTTTATTTCGTTTTCTATATGCTGTGCCAGTGTAAAAATTTGTAATAACACCCCGGATAGATGTATTCACTCACCGATGGGTTTCACACTCTTTGACCGCCGCTGAGTTCAGCTATCTCTGCTTTTATGCGGACGGCCGGGAGGAGCATGTTTGTGCACGCTTGGCTGCGGCTTCCAAATAAAAATCATGGCTGCAACGTCGATGGCGGCGGCCCTCGCGGCCTCCCTGCCCGCCCCTACAGCCGCACCCGCTCCCGCGGCCCCTACGTATGAGGCGATACCCCCTTCCATGGCCAAGGTTATCGACATTGAGGCAGAAATTCCTTTGCAAATAGTGCAACTCGATGGTCTGGTTAGTCCCAATGCAGTCTCGATGCGACAAGGACCTCACAGTTTCGCTTCCAGGTAGTGACTAAAATTCTCAAACACTCCCGAGAGGCTACTTCTGCCATTGTGCACGGTCTGCTACTTGGCCTTGACCTTGATGGAACGCTTGAAGTTTCAAACTCTTTCGCGTTGCCCCATCATGTTAGTGACGAGGACGAGAAGTCTACAAAGTCTAGCGGTACGCGGATACTTTGCTTTAGAATGTCCTTGGAACAGTCCCTCATACTACCCAGCACGCTACCAAGCGTCGATGCTCCGATCCCTGCGGGAGGTACAAGCAGATGACAGCGTCGTTGGTTTCTACCAAGCAACAACTTTGGGGGCCTTCTTCAACCAGAACCTAGTGGAGATTCAAGCAATACATCAAGATAAGCTGCGGCACGGAGGTGTTGTCATCGTTCATGGTGTGTGATGTGCAATTTCGTTCGAACTGCGTCCCTCATCTGAGCCCTTAGATCTATCCTTGACTGCCCGGGGAAATGCCTCTTTCAGGGCATTCCGCCTCACTCGGTCATTTCTGGACGCCTATAAAAAATCCAACTTCAGCACTTCAAGGTATGCCCTATTTTCAGTTCAACCGAGCAATATTATGCTGACAGCTACTCAGTCTCGTAAGCCACCGCCTCACATTCTCCACTATTCTCGAGGAAGTTCCGCTGCAAGTGCGAATCAACCCTCTGCTGGGTTCTTTCTTGGGCTCGCTCACAAAGTCGACGCCTTCCCTCCTCCCCGACGCAATCCCTGAAGCGGCAAAAACTTCCGTTCTACCCCCGTCATTCTCCGCCCTCGATCTCGGAACTACAGGCCTCACCAGAAACCTGGAGCAGATTATTGAGGCCGTCGATAATTACCGCACAGAAGAAGGCAACCTTGCATACCTGTCGCGTCAAATCGCGCGCGAGCGCACCCGCGCCGATATGTACGTGGCGAAGCGCAAGGAAGAAAACTTGGCCCGCGTTGCGCAAGACCTGGCTCCGCTGCCAGAGGAAGATGTGGCTCGGCTATTCAAGATTCCAGCTGAACCTAGTAGGCTGGAAAGCATGCTGTTATTGGGCCAGATTGATGCGTATGGGAAGAGCTTGGAGAGTACTGCTAGCAGCGGGTTAATTAAAATGTATGGAGTACGCTCGGTATGAGTATTATACGATTTCAGGGTCGTTGTTTGTCGTTTCGCTTTCTTCTTCGAAGGCTCGTTACGAGGATCCGCTGCACCTCCGATGCATACTACTATACAGCTTAACATATAATGGCTACATGGTAACAAGTGAGAGATGTAGAATTATTGGTTGTGAATATTCTGCCAATACTGCTCTTCTTCTGTGGCCAACACGGCAGCATTCACCGCGGAAGTCAGAGAAGGGTCGTCACCTATTGACGCAACAAGGTCCAAGGCTAAACGCCGAACCGCAGATGTGGGTGGAAGCTTCGAGTACGGCCCCAGTATTTGACCGCGCGTAGCGTGAATTATGCTGAAATATGGAACTAGCTGGGGTCGTAACGACCACACAGTCTGGCCACATTTGGTAAGAGCTCATCGCACAGAATTGAGAAACACACCTCCAAGTTCGGCAATCGGCATCGTCGTTGACATATGATTATCAGGAAGCGCAAGATTATCTGCGAATACCATCAGTTTTGCCACACCTTCAAGGACAGCTACGGACCTCAGTTGTGGCCAGGTTCGCGGAACCAATTTCCCACAGGCATCTTGGGAGATGGTTCACCCATTCGGCGACTGAGTGGGCAGTCTCGGTGTCGATATTGAGATGACCGTTGAATTGGCTTTCCGTGTTGAGCTATTTAGGTTAGACAGAGAATCGAAAGTTATGAGGCAACCCACCAAGACTACACGAGCAATAAATTCGATAGCAATCTGTTTTAAGGCCGACTTGGAGGACACTTTGGTTGCATGCTCTATTGTGGCCCGTAAGACCTCGCTCGAGACAGTGCGTAAGTTTGGATTGGCATTGTTTATCAATGACCAGATGGTGGGAAGCAGAGCCGAATATGTGGCGGAGGTTAAGGGGCGGCCTAGTTGTGAAGTCGACAGTGATTCACCCAGCAAGAGCTGCATGACGTGATCACTGACTCGTTCAGTCTGCACTTGTAAACTGTCCTTTGAGTGTCCAAGCGTCGCTGGTTTGCCTCGCCGATTGGGCGCGCTCTCGGAGGTCAATACGAGCAGAGAAGTAAGCTCGCAAAACACCAGGTTAAGTACTTGAAAGATCTGTTCCGCCTAAATTGAATATATGTTAAAGGTACAGAATAGACGGCAGAAAAGACCAGTTACCTTTATTTCCCGAGAGCCGTTGAGCCTGAACGGAAAATAAGGGAACATGTACCCTAGAATAGACTTGAGGTCTGCGCAGGCCGTGAAACGTCGTTCTGAATCCTGATAGCGCAAGTTTAATGAATGTACAAACAATGAGATAAAATAAAGATACCTTTTCAGATTGAAGGACTGCGCCGTACAAGTGTCGCGTGATTTCCGCGACCGCAACAATCAACTTCGCCTGAGTCTCGTCCACACTTCCGTTAGGGGAAAATACAGAGGGAGCACAATCTAGGAAGGTTGAAATGAGAGTTGAGTGTAATGTTCGCGCAAGGTGCTAATAATGTTTAGGGGTTGTGGGTGTGATGGTCACACTTGACTCACCCGAGCGAAAGCAGAGGACTTTTCACTGCTCACAAAGCTCTCGTCGCTATCTGGGAGCTCCGATAGTTGCTGCAGAGTCCATTCACTTCCGAGTGGTCCCAGGAGAGGATAGCAACAGGCAGCGTGACCGTCGAATTCCAGATCAACTTCCGCTTGCCATGTCTGGCAAGCAAGAGGTTTTTCTCTGGAGCGAGGTTGCAGAAGACGGTCAAACACCCCATAAGCATCAGGAGTTCGGAACCATGAAACAAGGTACCAGGTGTCGATAGGCGAGGACGAAGGGGAATCT
This sequence comes from Mycena vitilis, assembly GCA_029203975.1. Classification (NCBI taxonomy): domain Eukaryota; kingdom Fungi; phylum Basidiomycota; class Agaricomycetes; order Agaricales; family Mycenaceae; genus Mycena; species Mycena vitilis. The sequence continues at coordinate 686,460 of JARGYF010000017.1, forward strand.
CTTCGATCCGAGGAGGTGTGGGAATGAGACGAAACTGCATGACGCAGGAACGTAGACAGGGACTGGAGCACGACAAGCTTGGACTGGAGGTATCTACGGTAAGCAGCTGGACTACCAAGGTAGGGAAACTTACTGAGGCAGTCAGCACCACGCTTGCCGTCGAGGTCGCCTTCATTGGACCTGTACAAGAATGAGCATTAAACATAAAGGGCATCGATAAAAAGCTTGCCGTCAGTTTCTCCGAATTTAGTACCCGCACTGAGGATACCAAGATACCCCTCTAGAACCCGACTTCCGTTTTCAGTGCCATTCTGATTCCAGCCTGCCACCACTGCTGCCGGAATATATTCAAGATAGATGTTCAGAAAGCGGATAGCATCTACCCGAATTTCAGGGAAAATGTGGGTCTGAGCGGATGTGGTGAACAGAAGTAAGGTAGTCGCATGGGGAACCAGGTTTTCCTTTGGGGTGCATTTGAGTCGAGGGCATGAAGATACATCGCAATTCGTACCACGGGTATCCGAGGGAAAAGCCACACGAAGAACTCAAGAAGTGACTTGCGTACTGCAGCATCCTGTATGGCCGTCAGTATACGCTGACGGTGCTTATGTTTTGAACGAGTTACTTCGTCTCCTACGAGCCGTACAGCGGCATTTATGAGGATCGTCAACGAAGCTTCAAGGATCGTCGGATGGGCATCCAATAGTTCACGAAGACCGGCTATTGCATCTGTTAAAAAAAATGTTGCTTTTAGCATCACACTGGTAGGCATTTGGATGACAGGACCTCTTCGAGTTCCGGCGCTGTAATGTTTGAGATGGACAATCAAATCCTCAAAAGTCAGGCGTCTTTTCGTGGTAGGTGCGTCGGCATCCTTGTCGAGCGCAATGCTTTGAGACGGAAGGGCAATAGCTGCGCAAATTCAAGTCAAGGCGCTTGATATGGGGTTTGACGCACATCGGGCCTTGAAGGAGGTGTCTATCGCATTGCTAGCCAGCTGTTTTCCTTTACCAAGTTTGAGTTTGGCCTTAGAAAAATCGGCGGCCTTGTCCTTGCGCTTTTTCGCGCTTTTTGGCATGGCAGATCAATTGGGGACGTGTGCCGCTCAGGAGCGATCCTCGCCATCAATTATCGGTTGATTGCCGGCGTTCCGCAAGTTCAACCGAATTTCTTGAACCAACGTTAACTCTCGATATATTCTGAGCCCTACGACATCCTTCGTTGAATCCTGGTTGATTCGGGCCGCCGTTTAGAAAGCGACAGGCCCTCTCAAGTCATCTGACATTTCTCTTCCAACGTCCTCAGTCTATGGACCGAAATTCTCCCGAGAAAACGTCTTGTTTTTTCATATAAACCAAGGCCCAGGCAGACTATGGCGGTGAAACCCCAATGAGGCTTTTGACATCTATTGCCGTCTTTCTATCTTGCCTCTTCACGAGTGGCCACGGTGCGACTGTTCCAAAGGGTTTTGTCACTACGCGTGGCGCCGAATTTGAGCTCGATGGATCCCCTTTCGCGTTTGTGGGGGCCAATTCATACGTGAGCCTCTGCTGGCCTCAATATATGTAGCTTGAACAAATCTGGAAGTGGCTGCCGCTTCTGACTTCAACACAAGACGTTGAGATCTCGTTTCGGGAGATGCAAAGCGCTGGTATCAAAGTACTTCGCACCTGGGGTTTTAATGCCGTCGTATGTGCTTCGCGGACTGCTCACGATTTCAAGCTTTCTTTTTTTCCAGAATGCCTCGGAACTTGCCGGTGCTCTCCAGACCGATTTGACGTACTATCAGGTTTGTACTGAACTCCAGTCAGCCATTGCTGGGAGCCAAGTTGCTATAAAATTCATTCTAGGTTTGGAATAACAGTGATTGGATCCTCAACGACGGACCGCAGGGACTTCAGCGTCTCGATAACGTCTTGAATCTGGCTCTCGAATACGATATCAGAGTCATCCTTGCGTTCACAAATAATTGGTATGCTTGAGCCTTGCGGCCTTTGCATTGTTTCGAATATGTTCTTCAGGGTGGGATATGGGGTAACGCGGCGGTCCTTCTATGTCCAACATTTTACCGATCCTTTGTAAAGGGACTCGAACTTTATATCGACCACATCATACCGGGAGCCAGCGTGCACGACGTGTTTTACACAGACCCAAAGATCGTAGCATCATATCGTTCGCTCTCCTTCTTCTCGCGCGAAAGCCTACATTGACAGAGCCTCTGCTAGAACGATACGTAAAGACCGTCGTAAACAGATACAAAAATTCCCCTGCCATCTTCGCTTGGGAAATGATGGTCCGCACTTTCTCCCTCGTGCGGCGGTCGGAATTTATCTTAGCGCTTTGACTTCCCCAGAATGAGGCGCGCTGTCTAGGAGACTTACCTGCCAGCCCAGCCTGTTTCCCTGGATCAGGAACCTTGGGAAAATGGTATAAGGAACAGTCCGACTTCATACGAGCCCTGTATGTATTTACCTCGTCCCTGTTATCCGACACTGACGATATCTTAGTGACCCTCACCACCTGATCACTACTGGGGGAGAAGGTCATTTTTTTTGGACCGATCCCCTCTTCGCATCCGACTATAATTTCAACGGACAAGCGGGCGAGGATTTCGATTTCGACTTGACGCTGCCGAACGTTGATTTTGGTACTTATGTGAGTAATACACTACTTAGCTTCCCCCATCTATTGTTCAATCAAACCTCGTAGCATATGTATCCTCAAGTCTGGTAGCCGCTCTCCTCCATCGTCTAACACAGATATTAACGTTTGAATTATAGGTATCCGCAACTCGTGAGTCGACAAGCGAAATCACGACTTGAATCTTGAAAAGCATCTGTCGCTCCCCAGGATTTTCCCGGCTCGAATTTCACTGTCGAAGCCTGGGGCCTCTTTTGGATCGATGCTCACACGAATGGTCCGTCGGTTTCAGCATTCAACCCCGGAATAGCATCCATCTCCTTCACACTGGCAGCCGCCAAAAAGGCGGGTAAACCGTTGATCCTCGAGGAATTTGGAGTGACTGGCTTGGGTACGTCTCAATTTTGTCCTCCGAGGCGCTGCCATAAAAGGTTGCAAAAGCCAACAAAACGAGCATCTACCCGTCTTGGGTCGGTCGCGCTCTGGATACTAAGCACGGGTAGGCACCTTCGCGTTCGTGTCTCGATGTCTCTGAAACTCCCATAATAGCGGGCAAGTTGAATATCGCCACCTCTTACTCCGCCTGTAACATCCCTCATCAGCATAATGCCTTGGCAGTTTGGGGCGCTCGGGCTCAAAGAAAATGGCGGCAATCGTCTCATTAAATATGCCGATGCTTTGGAAAATGGGGCGAGTCCGAATGACGGATACGCCATCTACAAAAATCAAACCGCTGTGTGGGATATATTCACGTACTTCTTCTCTTCCATCAACACCACCGATCTGGCTGATAATTGTATTTTTCAGAAATGCTGCTATAGTACAGGCTGCCCGATCCCTATGATATATTATTATGGCGGAAATTTGCACCGTTTTGTGATTCGCGGGCACGTAAACAAGAAACCTGGGATCCGGGTTAATTTCATGAGCACCTCGTCGATGCAGTTGAAACTTGCCATTAAATTCTGCTCCCTTCAACTTCGACCTGTAACGGTCACTCCCGAACCCGGCCATGCCGCCCCGCAAGTGCCTGCAAATACACTGGTTGCACGACACTGGATGTCATCCCATGCCCGTACCCTGTCCAACGCGATGTTCATACATACTCGAGTGACTGAAATCGGACGCACGATAATTGAGCCTTCCTAGGCTGCGACAGCTGCTTTAACGTATACTGATAGGTTAAGCCCGCCGTTAACACCTTTATTGGACGAGTAAAGGTCAGATCCGTTTGTCGTGTTTTGCCAGAGAGAAAATTCAACCAGTACGACGTCCTGGCCACGTTCCACAAGCACGCTGCTCCCGGACGGCCCGGTTAATTGGAGTACGGAGTCGGGCGTATCGTTCATGAGCTCAAACAGGATTTCGTACGAGGTGGTGTTGACGGGCATGGAGGGAAGGACTATGTGTCCAAAGGCAGCATGTTGTGGCAGCCTTTAACCTGAGCGTGCCCTTCTGAGATGTGAGAATGCTTAACACGGATCAGTGGGTTTGGCTATTGTTCTAATTGTCTCATGAAACGCCGGACACGGAGAGAAGTCCATCCCTCCCACGCATCGTGCTATATCGCGCCTGGTACCCAAGTCACGATCAACGCGATTGGGAGTAGCAATGGACGTGTGAGGATCGTTGGAGGTATCTCCTATTTGATCGCGCTTTTTGATCGTGAGTCAATCTCCGTTGATGGCTTTGGCCGTCTGCAAATCATGGACCTACTCTTCTAACAGATCCTTTCAACTTCCGTTATTTCATGAAAGCTTTGCAGGATTTCCAGGGCCGCAACGAAAGGAAAATAATCGAACGGCGGGAGTCAACGGGTAAATCGAACGATTGGCAATATGAGGATCGGCAGTACGATCGCATTGTCGCGTCCCTTGGCTTTGACTGGACAATGCGCGTAAATGACTCGCTAGGCGGCAAAGTGACTCCCAGTTCGATCATGGTCGACAACGCGGAGTAACGCGACCGCCGTTCCAGGTCATATAGAGTAGTATCCATGCAATAAACACAAGCTAAGGTACAAGAGGTCACACGAGAAATATACTTACCAACACGCGTCAAAACGGGGAGTTGAAGAGGGAAGAGATGGATTTCATGAAATCTATCTTCAGGTCTGGAAAAAAGGTTTAGATTGGCCTGCGTTTGCAGCAAGAAGCCATCGTACCCAGGCACAACATATCTTCCTCCGCCACCGTAAATCCACGCACAAGAACCACGAATTTGGCTGGAATTCGGGTCAATTGCTGTAAACAGAGACCCACTGCTGCTTACCTTTAGGAATTTCTTTCGGAAGGGCTACCGTCTGTACAACAGTGTGTAGGCCTGGCTCAACAGGGCACGCGATGGTCGCATTTGCATTGCGAGCCTCCTCACATACGTCTGCTGATGTTTGAGACAAACACGCTGATAGAATGAAACCTGCTGACCGAAGGTTTTCTGAAGCAACTTGATCAATCCCAATTTCACAACGACATCTGCTGAAGCGCCTTCCTGTAGACAAAGATGAGGGCACCCAAGAGCGCGGCGCTCTGCGGGCCTACCTCGATAACGTCGGTCACCAAGGCCTTCACTGTCACCGTAAGGTCGTGCCCAGGCAAAGGAGGATCCGGAAAGAGCTCGATGGAGTCTATTTGAACCGGGTTCGAAGGCAGCCCACAATCGACATACTGCCATCCTCCTGCATAGGCCTGCGAGACAAGGAGGGGGAAGAGGAATAGGATACAAGTTGCAAGTCGGAACATGGTCGTAAACGGGAGGAAAGTGTGATGTGACGTCGACTGCGGTGTGCATCGCATTTCACGTTCTCTCTTCCCCACCACCATGAAAGCCCGCGAATATTGCTGTTGTGCGTTTGTTTCACGCTCGTTCACCCGTCTGCTTACCTTTGCGATAGGCGCTATCCCTGTTATCAATGCTGGCATTTATTTTACGCTAATCGAGCAATTTGTTCTCGGGATTGCGGTGGGCATCATCTCGATGTCCACTCCGTCAAGTCAGTCACCGTCTTCTCTTTGTTGCGTTGTCCGTCTCACTTTTTGCGTAGTTGTCGGGGCCGCCACTCCCTCATTTGCCCCCTGGGTGTTTGGCATCATATGTTTCGTTGCCGGCGCTATCCAAATCCTTGGCTTCATTGGCGTATCGCGGGTGAGCCCCTCCATCTTCAATCTCCCTCCGTAATTCATCGTGTTTTGCAGGAGAAATCCGTTCTCTTTAGAAGATATGTCAGCTTGCACTCGCTCGCCATCGTGGCTGCCTTTTCAGTTGCCCTTGCCTGGATTATCCTTTCTCTCTCACGACACTCAACTGCCAAAGCGAACTGCCTCTCCAGTTTCTTCGCTCACGCCAATTCTGAGCAGGAGTCGGAGGGCGACACCCTGTGTAACATATTCCCCTGGGTCGATGTTGGCGTCATGGGTGGACTCTGGGTCCTCTTGGCCGCTCTGCACGTACGAATTGCCTTGATCTACCCATTATCCACCCTTACCGGCCACAGATATACCTTTATGTCATCATCTCTGGATATAGTTCCGCTCAACAGCGAGACCACGCCCAGTATGATTCTCTTGGCGGGTCAACGAGTTTTCAGAATGAAAACATCGCCCTGAACAACCGCAATGACCCGTATGACACGCCCTACCAGCAGCGTAATGTTGCTGGTGCGGAATATGCCCACTTGCGCAAGGAGAGTGCTGCAAGCATGTCGGATGTGATGGCAGAACCCGTCCAGCAGCCAAATGATAGCTACCGTCAAGGATCCTACCCCCCGCCTTCTCAACGGCAACCGTCGTTGCCCGCCAATGCCTACACCCAAGGTTCGTTCATGCTTACAGTTTGAAGCAATGCCTTACACTTCGTTTGAAGATGAAACTCCGACACCCCGGGTAGGGCAGTCATATTATAGCGACCGCACCGTGGGGGGAGACCTGGAGAAACCTGCGTTCAGTCAGGCCCATCCTGGTGAGTAGTGCGCTCCATTTCGAGACGATTCCTTTGGGCGGCACTTGTGGCAGTTCAAAAGGGTCCGTCCTCCATCTTCCTCCCTGTCTGTGCTTACGACATTTTGCACTTCTTGAAGCTGAAGGCTCGTTTGGACGCAAGACACCTCGATTGACCAAAGGCCGCCCATTCGACGACGGCTTCCGATAGATCTAACTGTACACTACTGTACTTGGACTCATACATGGACATCATTGTTTACGAACTGTCGAGCACGAGGATCCTCTCTTTTTCTGGATTCTGCAAGCGGGCCGCTTCGCTGGTTCCACTGAACCTATCTCGTTTGACCCTTTTGCAGATACACCTGTTTTTGGCTTCCGCGTCACAAGCCATGCGAGAACAATAAGACAATGGTGTATCTTGAATCTCGGTTTGCATCTCCCAACGCTGTTGAGGCGGCCCGGAGGCACTGCGGCCTCAACAAACGTGTGCCGAAGTCCAACGATAAATATACCTGACCTTTTACTACAGACGTCAGTAGGGGGGTATATCTACTGAACGAAACTTGGAGCGTTCTTGCTCCAGTTTAACCATGCATTTTGCTTTCGTCGTGCTAGCGAGTTTGTTCCGCTTGTCCTCTCAGCGTCCTGGGGTATTGGATGAAATCACCATGCTGGAGGCATCGAACTCTACCCTTCTACACTATTCGACCGATGTCAGTTTCCCTATCGTGAACCAGGCCTGCTACTCATACCGTCGCAGTTCACGCAGAACATCGTGCCAAAAACCATCCATTCACATAATGATTGTGCGCTTTGCTCTCTATCATCCTTTCCCTGAGTATAGTTGTGTGTGAAGACTGGCGCGACGTGCCGCTCCTCACGGCGCTGAGTTTCGGTGTAGCAAGTGTGGAGGCAGATGTTTGGCTCGTCGGCGAGGCATTATATGTGAGCTTACTTGTGCGTTTCTCGTACTTGCATAATCGGGTCTCAGGTTGGACACGAAATGGCGGCATTGACCCCAGCGCGAACCTTCGATTCCCTATATATCCAGCCACTCCTGTCAATTATCGAAGGCCAAAATCCGAAAACCCGGTTTACTGTGAACCAGACTGGTATAAAGTGAGCAGAACTTACTTATGTTCCATGAAAATGGTGGCCTGTAACGCCGGCAGCGGCGTATTCGATACCTCATCCGTTACTCCGTTACAATTGCTGGTCGATATGAAGACCCCAGGCGAAAGGTATAACACTTAGATATCTACCGAGTGGGACTTAACGGATGCAAAGCACGCTGCCTTTCGTATTGAGCGCGTTGCAGCCCCTGAGGGAACGTGGCTACCTCAGCACCTGCGTTTCGAACGGAACGTGCACGCTGGGTCCTGTTTTAGCTGTCGGAACAGGTCACTTTATCGGTCAAAGCACATTATATCGAGTATTAACAACAACAGGCAATACCCCTTTGGCCGGTATCCAGGCTCTTTCGACGCGAGATTTATTTTTCGACGCTCCCCTGGATGGTGATTCTGCCGTTCTGCGTAAAACTCTTCTGATCGTCGATTGATTCAGCGCTCAACGCGACATTCGACACAACGATTTCTCCCATCGCGAGCACCGATTATGGAGCCTCAATTGGCTGGAGTGGGATAGGGACTATCAACGAGACTCAGCTTGCTACAATTCAGAAACTTGTGGCCAATGCACATGGATCAGGATTGCGAGCCAGGTTCCTTATTTTTTCTTTTCTTTCTGGGGCGACGTTGCTCATGCGGTTCTTGAGATTCTGGGATACTCCTGGATGGCCCATCCAGGCGAGAAACAACGTTTGGCAAACGTTAATGGACAGTGGGGCGGATTGGTTGAATGCAGACGACCTGGAGGCAGCCGCCACGCATGTTTTAACTTGGTACTCTGCAACCAAAGGCCGTGTACAACATAAATTCTGTTCTTGGTCGTTCCAAAACGGAGATGATTTCTGGTTATTTGTCTGCTGCGTTGTAGTCCGAACGCGAGAGAAATAAGGTCTTATGATGAACGGGCGCCCGACCCATTACATTGTAAAGACAGTGTGGTTCACATGGATACAACCCAACACCACTGGGCAAAAAAAACATCTACGCATTCGTCCTTTCCCTACGGTTCTGCTGACGTCGTAGGGAAAGTACGGATGCTGGAGTAAGTATTTTCGGGAGTGGACGTGGGTTGCGGTCGCTGAGGGCGCCGCGCGCCAGGTGGAGTGCTCCGCGGGTTTCTCCAGGGACTGCATGGCCAGGTGCCGGACGCATTTGGCGAGCTGGATATCTCGGCGCCTCCGAGTACGAAAGAGGGATCAAGGATCGATCTTGCTCCGCGGGCGGTTTCTTCCTCTCCTCCTCGACCACTCTGCGCTTTTCAGTCACCGCGTCCCGTTCTTGCTTCTCCACATCTCGGAATACAACCGGCGTGGCTAGTAAATGATCCTAAGGAATGTGTGTTATTGCAACGATCACGGGGATATAAGTAGCAAGAGCGTACCATATAATCGCCGACCTTCTGGCTCATGAACAGAGGTGCGCTCTGGTTTCTAAACTTGAGCACTTTCTGGAGGTTCCACCGCGTTTTCGGTCGTAGCAGGCCCGTTTCCCCGAAACCAAGCCGTCGTTCTTCAGAGATGATCTCGAGAGTGTCTTCTGCGCCCGCGTTAATGATGGCGACAGGCTTCTTGCTCTTGAGCTTTTCCCGCAAAAGATCCCACCCGACGGCGCGCGAAGTAATCTCGAACCGAATGTCGTGAGGATTGTCCACCAATTCCAAGACGGCGTGCGGTGCATTATCACCAGGACGGTTGCCGAATTTATGGATTCGAGTGTACCCTCCCGGCCGTTGTGCGTAACGGCTCGCAAATGTCCCGAACAATTTTGGCAAGAGTTCAGGCTTGAGCAGGAGAGCTGCTGCTCGTGCATGCGCGTTTCGGTCGCCCTTTTTGCCCAGCGTGATGATCTGGCTGGGGGTTTAGAGCAGGAGCGACAGGTACAGTCGATGGTACTACTTTCTCGGCGAACCTCGCGGTTTCTCGGGCCTTTGGGAGCGTAGTTTTTATCTGTTCATGCTCAAACAGAGAAGTGACCAGATTTCTGAATGCGTTTCAACGAACAAGTCCCATAGTTCGCTGTGCGCGCACCTCAGCATGAGCATTCTGTGCGAAGTTGTCCGCGACAACTTGCGATAGGCAACGCCATGCTTCATGGCGAATGGATGTCGAGAGAGAGCGGAGGTGGGCTTACCTAATCGTTCCGAACAAATTTCGTTTCTTCCCTCCATGTCTTTTCTACGCTTAGCACGAGCCCTTCCTCGCCAGGCCTTGGCCGCCCCCAGCCGCCAACTGGCCCTGGCACTTCCCCGTCGCCAGATGCAGCTCCCTTTCCGCGCATACTCGGCTGGTGGCGCGCTGTCGACGGAGGCCATCCAGAAGCGTATCCTCTCTGTTTTGGAGGGCTTTGAGGCGGTAGAGCAGAGCAAAGTGCGTGGACTTTGCCGTGGCCCTCGAATCCGCACTCAGACGCTTTAGCTGACACCAACCGCCTCGTTCACACGGGATTTGGGTCTCGACAGTCTCGACGTTGTGGAGGTTCAGATGGCAATAGAAGAAGTATGGCATTGACTCGTCAAGTAAGTTGCCATTGACTTTCTCCCAGGAGTTCTCCATCGAGATTCCGGACGAAGAGGCCGACTCAATTCAGACTGTTGCGGAGGGTACGTCGTTCAGACAGTCTCTTCCGCAGTTGTTGAATTTGCTGCCCAGCTATCGAGTATATCAAAAAGACTCCTGCTGGTACGTTGCGCATGCCTTGGTCCTTTCCTTACGCTCACGCTCTTCATAAGCTCTGTAAAAGAGTTAGAATACATCTTGCAAATACATTTTGCTAGTGCTGCCTGCCAAAAGCGTGATTTATACAAATCTGGGTCACATAATAATCGGGTCAGCTGTTGGCTCATCCTGTCGTCCGTCTCTTTCTTGCCCCGCGCCGTCATCCAACATGGTCAGACAAATCGTCGTCGACCGCCCCCTGCTCGAGATTGGCTGCCACCTAGGGGAAGGTCACAATCAAAACCATTGGCTGCGCCCCTGGTCGTTGAAGCTTGAACAGGGCCTCTGTACGACCATGATACGTCGATACTGCACTTTGTGGACATCAACGAACGCAAGGTGGGGGCTCCATTCTGATCCCGCCTCTAAGCGCCGAAATAGTCCAAAGATTCTGCACTACAACACGGTCAGCCTGGACCTTCAGGTCGAGCAATTCGACGACAAAGTGGGATGTCTCTCGTTGAGACGGGATGGGCCTGGAGTAATGTCACTTTCGTGATTCTAATCGCGTCTAACGCCTTCGACCACAGCTAGCAGGCGCAGCCGCGCATGGTTTCGCGTTGTTCGAGGGAGACTCGCGGATGGAATACCTCTGTCGACCGCTTCCAGCGGAATATCAGAGATCTCAAACCCGATTCAACGATGGGGCTTGCGATAGCCAAGGCCGGTATTTTGCCGGAACGGTGTATGACCAGGAACAAGGCGTACCAGGCATGTTCCGAAAACGGGACCACGGTGTGGTTAATTTATTCTGGGCGTTATCTAGGTCAATTGTGGAAGTACGACCCAGCTGATGGGAGCTGTTCGCTGGCCGATCCGGGCCCCTTCACGGTAAGTTTGGCGCCGCTGGCTGTCTTTGATGTTTTTAATACGCCCAGGATTCGAATGGACTCGGATGGAGTCCAGACGAAAAGATTTTGTGAGCAGTGACTGTCGTACTGAGATGTTCAGTCACTTGACGCGTCTGTGCAGTTATTTCACAGACTCCAGAGCGAACCTCATCTACGCGTATGACTACGAGGACGGAAACCTGACCAACAGGCGTCTGTTTGTGGACGCGATGGCCCTTGGGCTGGAGAAGAATTCGTATTGCGATGGCTTGTGTGTGGACACGGAAGGTAAGAAGATATGATTGATAGGACGGACTACGCTAAAAAATTAGCTCCAGGATTTGTGTGGAGTGCTCGGTGAGTACTAAGTGACCGTTTCCCGGCCCGCTCCTGCAGGTCGCTGACCTCGTGTACAGCTGGGGTGGGTCCAAAATTGTGCGGTTTTCGCCGTCAGGCAGCATCGATCTGGAATTGGTGTTCCCGAAAGTCTTGAACGTCACTGCGTGTGCATTTGGCGGACCGAATAACGATCAGCTGTACGTGACGTCTGCGCACTGCAAGGCCAGTGGCGAGGAGGAGCGACAGACGCAGTATCCGGACTCGGGGCACCTGTTTGCGGTGGATCTCAGTGGGAAATCGGGCGATAAGCAGTATCGAGGACTTGTGCGCGGCCGGTTCGGGTTGGAGAAGATGTAGCGCTACTTTGTCTTGAATCTTAATTGTTTCCTCTTCTTACGTAAGCGGCGAACGCCGGTGATGGAACACGTGACTGAGCAGTTAGTTGCACAGCCGCAGGCTGAATTCACACCACTTGCACCAACTCCTCAAGGTACAGCAACGTCCTCCGCTTATTCTATTGTGTCTTGAACGCGTCCTAGATCCCCCATGGCCACCTTTTCGTCGACACCCATCATCATCGATGGCAAGGGTCATCTCCTTGGTCGGCTGGCCTCCATCATCTCCAAGCAGGTTCTCTCCGGCCAGAAAATCGTCGTTGTGCGCTGCGAGGAGATCAACATCTCTGGCAGCTTCTTCCGCAACAAAGTCGGTCCATTCGTGCGCGCGTTGAATTTTTGTTAACGTGGTTTTATTCGTAGCTCCGGTACCACAACTTCCTTCACAAACGCCATATTGTGAACCCCAAAAAATCCGGTCCCTTCCATCACCGCGCGCCTTCCAAGATTCTGTACCGCGCCATCCGCGGCATGACGCCGCACAAGAGCGCGCGGGGTGCCGCTGCGCTCGAGCGCCTCAAACTGTTTGAAGGTGTCCCCCCACCCTACGACCGCAAGAAGCGCATGGTTGTGCCGGAAGCCCTCCGGGTGTTGAGGTTGAAGCCTGGCCGCAAATACTGCACCGTCAAGGTGAGCAGCATGGTGTGGACGGACTGATATTGTGTGCTGACTGCGCGTCACCAATTAGCGTCTGTCCCACGAGGTTGGCTGGGGTTACAAGGACGTTGTGGACCGTCTCGAGGAGAAGCGAAAGATCAAGGCGCAGGCATTCCACGAGCGCAAGGTATGGCCACTCTTTATCGTTGCCGAAAATATCCTAACCGAGTCATAGATCGCTGCGGTCAAGTTGCGCCAAAAGGCACAGTCGGACAATGGGGCGTCGTTTGAAAAGCTGACGCAGCTGGGCTACTAGACGACGAGGACGCGTATACTGCCATATGACCATGTACTTGACCGCGTACTGCGTACTGCCCATGACACCTATGCCGTTGCCACTTTTTTTTGCTGAATGAGATGGGCGACTTGTGAATGCACCTGGATATGAATTTAGTTTACAGCAGGACTTTGTTGCAGAACATGTTCTGCAACATTTTTGAGCTTTCGTTGACCCGAATTGATGATCTGGCCAGATTTGGCGCACGTGTATTTTTTCACCTTTACCTCCTCCCTCATCCTCTTCCCATCCTCCGTCCTCCTCCTCTTTTCCCCATGTCCGACCCCGCCCCGCGCGATTCCGGTCTGCACTCTGCTCACCGTCACTCTGACCGTTTCCGCTGACTCTGGTTCCGCAGTTTCCCCGCCCCAATCGCGTTCCCCTTCTCCCGTGGCCCACGACACCCTCACCCTTCGTGCACTGGTCAGCACCAAAGATGCCGGTGTAATTATTGGCAAGGCAGGCAAAAATGTCGCCGATTTGCGCGAGCAGACGGGCGTCAAGGCTGGTGTCAGCAAAGTTATCCAGGGCGTTCACGAGCGCGTCCTCACTGTCACCGGTCCCGTTGAAGGTGTTGCCAAGGTTCGTCCCGCGCTCATTTCTTTTTCGTCTCTTGAACTGACCTTGTTACATAGGCCTACACGCTCATTATCTCTCAACTTGTGGCCACGAATCCGACCTCCCCCATAATTTCCTCCCCGTCCTCCGTCCACACCTCCATCCGCCTCCTCATCTCCCACAATCTCATGGGCACCATCATCGGCCGTAACGGTCTCAAAATCAAGGCCATCCAGGACGGTTCTGGTACCCGCATGGTTGCCTCAAAGGATATGCTCCCCCAGTCGACTGAGCGTATCGTCGAGGTCCAGGGTGCCCCGGACGCCATCGGTCATGCCATTGAGGAAATTGGTAAATGTCTGCTGGAGGACTGGGAGCGTGGCCTGGGCACTGTTCTCTTCCATCCCGGAACCGGCGATGACAGGTCCGCGAACAGGCGCTCCATGAACGGCGCTCCCCCTTCATACGGTACCCCCCGCCGCACAAACGGTCGCGCCTCCCCGCCCAGCTCTCCGCCCCTCCCCCAATCTCCCGTGCTCTCTCAACCCACCGCCAACCTGCGCACCCAGAACATATCCATTCCGTCGGATATGGTTGGCTGTATCATCGGTCGGAGCGGCACCAAGATTACCGAAATCCGCCGTCTCTCCGGTTCAAAAATTTCGATCGCTAAAGCTCCTCATGATGAGACTGGCGAGAGAATGTTCACCATCATCGGGACTCCCGAGGCCAATGAAAAAGCCCTGTTTTTGTGCGTGTTTTGTTTCAGACTTGTACATCTCACTAAAGTATTACTCTGTGCAGGCTGTACAACCAACTTGAGAGCGAGAAGGAGAGACGCGTTAACAAGGAGACTCATCAACAGGAAATGCAGGAATGAGCGTCCTTGGGTTTCTCCAAATCCCACCGTAGCCGTTCTTTTGTTCGTGGAGAACTCCGGCGCCCCACCTGCCTCCCCTCCGGCCTGCGATGCACATCATCTATCTACTCATACATCCGCCTATCCTCCTTCTTGGCTCCCCCGAAAAATCCTCCGTCCCGTGTATTCTACGCTGCTGTCCCCTTGTTGCCGCATTTCCCCTCTCGCACTCACGCTGACCTTTAGTAGTAGCTAATGTGTAGTCTTCGCTGCTAATCGTCGTACAGCTCTCGTTTGCAAAAGAAAAAGAGGAAATTTAGGTACAACGTAATTTGTGTATATGTTACTGTACCGCGCGAATCAAAAAAAAAGTTGAATCGAAACCTTTGAGCATGCAACAACCACCATGGCCGCAGTATTCGTACTACTCGTCCCACTATGCTCAGGCGTATATGCAGCAGGCTTTGCCCGTGGCCGCGACCCCACAGTGCTACACGACGTATGATCCAAGTGTCCCGCAAAATTCACCAATCCCAGGCCCGTCCTCAGCTCCGTGGTACCAGTCGGGAGGCAGCCGCTGCACCTACAAAAACTGTACATTCCGGGGCTCAGCACAGACGGTAGAGACACACATGATGGACCGCCATCTCATCTTCCCCCCGGGCTGGGAAAAGCGCAAGAAAAGGCCCGACTGGGACGCGGACCCCAGTCTCAAAGGGTGCGTGCATGCTCTGTTCGCGTTGCGCGCCTGCAACTGACACCACCTAGGAAACCAATTCCCATCCAGGGCACGACGATTCTGCTTGACTCGCCCGAGGAGGTGGACGCGTGGGTCGCGGAGCGCAAGCGGCGGTGGCCGAGCGCGCCGCGCGTAGAGGAGAAGAAGCGCAAGATGGAGGAGGCGGTTGCGCGCGGGCAGCTTTCGCTGGAGGACTCGGGGCTTGCGGGGCGGAAGCGGCGACGCATGGACGACGGAACCGCGGACCGTGGACGCGGTCGGGGCAGGCACGTTGACGGCGGGAATGCAGATCGCGGACGTGGCCGGGGCACACCGCGCGCGCGGGGGAGAGGACGCGGTGTGGACGCTGGCTGGGGAGGCCGCGGGAGAGGCGGGATGCCCGTACAACAACGTCCTCCTCCTGCGCAAGCGGATTCCAGCTCTAGCGATGACAGCGACGACGACGACGACGCGCCTGAAACGGTGTCATCCAAGCCAGAGCATGTCCCTGCTCCCCCACCACAGCTTCCCCAGCCAGAGGTAATCAAGAGACCTCGGCCGCCCCAACCCAAACCAGCCGTCCGCAACAACTTTGCGTCTCGCCCAACCCTTCTGCGCAACGTCAGTTTGTTGCGCCCTTCTTTCTTCAAGTCCTTCTAATATCCGTGCTTAGCTCCTCCTTCCCGAGATTCGGATAACTGTCTCGAATCTCTCACAAGCCGTCCGTTTCCTGGTCGATAATGATTTCCTCCAAAATGTCGAGCTCAAACCGGGTCAAGCCAACGAGAAGCTCATGGAAGTGCTGCGAGAGGACGAGGGATTATAACTAACTAAAAGTAAGATACCTAAACAACTAATAACGACGGGCACCGTAGTACTATCGGCTGTCTTCACTGTCCGAGTCCGACTCGCTGCCCGACTCGCTCCCACTCTCGCAACTATCGCAGTCATGGTCGTGGAGCCCTTCCAGCTCGCTCGGGTCAATCTCCAACGTCCTTCTCTCCACGGCAAAGCCACTCGCAGTCAGTCCCTCAGCAATCCCGTCGATTTTACCAGGCGCGGTTACCACAAACGCGGCGGATTTCGAGACATCGAACAGAGCAAGGAAGTATTTCCGCAGAACGGCCAAGACGTCCTCCTTGGTCACCACTTGGTACTTTTCCAGCAGGTCAACCTGGTGTGTTTGCGGCACCCCTCGGAAAGCCTGGTTAGCAAAAGACATTGAGGCCTGGCGCAACATATTCAGTCGCAATAATCGATTAGAGGCGAAAAATCTTACAGCTCGCCCAGCCGTTGACACGGCTTTGGCAACCCCGTAAACAACAGTGCTCTTTGCGGCATCCAACGTTGTTGTATCCAACGATATCTAAAGGATCTGGTGAGCCACTAGGAGAAGACATCAATGAGAAAACCGACAGATCCGTCTACGAGCCCCTTCAGTACGTTCGACGCCTCATTATAAGCTCCCATGCTGTTCGAGCTCTGAATAGTTCCGCGATCAGTCGAATAGCGTCCGTATCGTAAAGGCGACGTACACGGTACAGTGAGAAGCTGAGGAGTCCTGCTTCGACGTCCAGAGAAACATATGCGCCATAGGCCAGCCCAGATCCACGAATGTACCGCTGCAGTTGAACGTTAAACGGGGGAGAATGCGGTTTGGGTTTGGCATACCCAAAGGTAGCTCTCAGTGGCATTCAGAACCTCGAGAGCCACGCGGAATGCAGGGTATTCGGGGTGGTTGAAACCTTTGATGGCTTGGGTGGAATGTGTCGCATAAGAGCTCTCGATGGTCGGGAGACTCATGACAATGGCCTTGGTCACAGGATCCTTGCCGAGGTCGCTCAAAGTTTCAGAGGATAGAGGGACCGGTGAGAGCGCAGTTTCCTGGCAACGAGGGCAACTATCAGAACCAGCTGGCACAGAAAGGGAAGTGGAGCATACAGGCAGCGACGATTCAAAGTACTTGGCCCAAGTGGAACGCGGGTTCGACAGTTTGAGAACATTGCCCGCAACAGAGAACCGTACGCCGGATGGATCCGTTGCTGTGAAAGGGAATCAGCTGGTGAACCTGTTGTACGCATCGGATGCAACACACCATAACGCCGGATTTCCTGGAGATCGGCGATGACCTGCTCGGGGCTCTCCGAAAGCTGCTTGGCGAGATTGGGGATGAAATCATTCTGAGGAAGTATTCCGCCGGCCCGCGATGTGGAAGCTTCGTTAAACAGTGCATCTGCCCACAACGATCCCAAAACTGTGTTTCCATCTCTCTTCATCTCCGGCAATGACTGCTGGATTTTAGCGATGGTAACTTGCAGTCTATGACAGTTCAATGATTCTGATTATTGCACCAAAAGTTGCGGAAAACAAACCTCTCCTTGTTGAATTCAGCTCCGTACATCAGATCTTTAAGCCAGGCGATGGCTGTCTCGTAATGCGCGGTTTCGACTTTGATGCTGACGCGGAAAGTTTCCGCAAACGAGTTGGCAAGCCCCAAGCCTACTTCGTACGAGACCGTTTCATTATCGAGTTTGTTTACAACATCTTCGTGTGTCAATCGTTCTCCCGACTGTCGAACGATTGGTAGAGCGAAGAATGCGGACATGTAGGTCGAAATGAGGCTGCCAGACCTATGAGTTAAAACGAAACATATCTGTGAGCTCGACGTACGGGCGAAGTTTGTGCGGAAGCTTTGCCAGGGAGAAAAATGCCTGCACCGTAACGAAGTCCGACTATGCGTGTGATCAGCATACAAAAATCGGCGATAAACCTAACCCGAAACTGCTGACTTCGACGTGATCGTATTGTACGAAAAATGGCAGAGCTGAGCCGTCCGCCTGAATGTGTTTGGCTAAAGCCTCGGACTTTGCTACTTTCGCCGTGGCCGCTCTACCTGCGCCCTGCTCCTGGAGACTCTGGACAGGGATGAAAGAGATGCTTTTAACGCTCGGGACAGCAAAGTCTAGCAGGATTTCGGTGGGGATGGGCTTGTCGTGCTCTGCCTTTGCTTCTTCGAGCTCCTGCTCTGCCTTTTTCAATCCTTCCGCTCCTAATTGCTCGACTTGAGCTGCCGTGCGAGCTTTCTCGTCGCTCTCGAGTTTCTTAGCTAGACTGGCAGATGGTTTTCCGCGGACAACAACGGAATGGGAATCGATGTAATACCTTGAAGGGAAGCGTTAGTGTATGCGCCATCAAGTGTGAAATTGGAATACTTTTGGAGGAGGTCCGTCCACTGTTTGCTTGTCCACTCTCGGATTTCGGCATATTGGTTAATTTCGTCCATGGACGCCTCGAGCTCCGACCCGTCCTCTGCACCGTACAAGAAATCGGTGATAACGGTGCTGGAGAATGTATCGCCCTTAGCAGACTCGAGTTTGCTTCGTAACTTGGAGGTATTAGTTTTCTAGACCGAGTAAGTCAAAAAGGACCTACCTGTCGCTCGTCTCTGTTGATCACCATAGCCATCCGTTCCATATCTATCCCTTCTGCGACAATGCGTCGTAGACTTGCCTTGAGTTTGTTGTCAAAGTCATTCAAGAGCTCAGTCGGTATTGATCCAATATAAATGGGCAGATAGACGGCGGTGGCCCGCGTATCCTCGCCGAAATAGATGTACGTGCTATGTGAACCTTCAGATTATTATATACCAAAAGAAGAGAATGAACAGACCACAGGGGAGTGTCTATCTCAATGTATTCCTTGTTCAGAGGTGCCACGGAAGAAGACGTAAGGTAAGTCCCAATGATATCCAACGCCTGGATACGTTCAAATGGAAACGAACATGAACGGATGCCACCGACGGACCTTTCTTTCCAAGAATTGGTTGGGAGCTGGCCCAAGGGAGCTGATGATCAACTCGCCAACGCCTGGTTTATGTGAGCTCGATCAGCCTTCGAGAGGAATCGACTCACTCTCGTCTTCTTCGGGAAATTCGATGGTGTCCTTGATAGTTTCCTGAATCGGGGGCCGGATAGCGCTGGCTGTTTCCATAAAAGGACGCTTCCAGCCGGGAGGACGGGGTCCCAAGTTTTGGCCGTGTGCAATAAGGCTGGGCTCTACTTGTTCCTGGACGACAGAGAGGAGAGTCTGGGTGCCGCTGGAGAGTTTACCCGTAACAATCAGGGATAAGTTGTGCGGCACGTAGTAAGTGCTGTGATACTCGCGTACTGGAGTCGGCGCATTTAGAAGAGATATCAAAGGGACGCAAAACTCACTTTGCTCCACCGTCAGAACTCGCAAAGCTTCCATCAATCCCCCAGTTTCACTGCGGTATGCGCTGCCGGGAGGATCCAACAGCCGTTGTAGCCTTGGTGCACGCATGAGAACGGGGCGTTTCAAAAAAGATCGGAGGCACAAACCGCAGGGCCATCAAATCTCCAGAAGTATTCTCCCTTCCTTGCATTTCACTGTACACCACACCAGAGTCGTGGCCTTTGGGATCAATATGATGCACCTGAGTTCATTTATAATGAAGCGTGGACATAATAAGATGATCGACGGGACAAACCTCGGTCACAAAACTGTATTTACAAGGTTAATTCACGGTCAATTTTAATTTGAGAATACCGACCCAGCTTTGGTCATGGTCGGGTAAAGAATGTGGTCGACATATATCGGCAGTAATTGAAGGAAGCCCTGTTCTCCAGCAGTCGACACAGTATAAGCAGTGTGGTCATTGTCGGTCCATGCGTTTGTCCCGTTCGAGAAACCCCGGTTAGCCAGATGGTCAATGATACCCTTGTATGGGTATTTTTCAGATCCCATAAACACCAGACTGGGAGAAGGGTTATAACGCGATCGCGAACCAGGTGTAGGAAGCGCACTGTTCCAACGTATGCGGACAACCACTATCGTCAAAGACTGGGGTCTCATCAATAAAAGGTTCAGGAAAAAATATGGAACACCACAAGTACTTTCTGTGGCCACGGCAAAGTAGCCATTTACGATGGGGGCTGATCAACGGGATAAGCGGCGCATATATTATCTGGGGGGTCGTGCACCTTCGTAGTCGAGGTGAACGATGCTCAAGCCAGTGACTCTGCTTCTCCATTTCGAGACTTGGACGTCTGTGAAGCCCAACTTGATGCTCTTGACGAGATCAAAGTTGCCGAATTTCTGCGGTGCGACCGATGCCATTTTCCTCGCTGAGAAGTTTGGTAGCGCGGGGGTGCGTCTAAGAAGATGGTGGGATCGTGTGCAGAATCGGAGCATGCGCAGACTCACTGCTCAGAGCGGACGCGTCAAGCGCGTGATGACAGCTTTTGCGTGGGAAGCTCTTCGGCTCGGACCGTCACTCCGCCGGCACCAAATCTGGGTGCTCTATTTCTTGCTGCAAGTCGCGCTCAGTGGAGACGCCCTGCTCTGTACATAAATCGGGCCATCATGTCCAAACGTTTCGAACTGACGCCGGAGCAAATCGCTTTGTCCGAGGAACGCAAGGCTAAGAAGCAGAAATTGCAGGCTGCACCTCCACCGAATGTCGACGTCGTTGCAAGCAAGATACTGACTCGGCCTTGGATCGACTTGGGCAATTCCACGGGCGATGAGGGCGTCCGGACGAAGCTTTTTTCCTGGAACCTGCTAGCTCAATGTCTCGTTCGTGCGTGTTCCACAATTCTTGGAAGGCTCTTGGCGAAAACGGATGGTTAGGCCGGGAATTATTCCCCACAAGTAATTGCCTCAAAGGTGCTCAAAGACAACCTATGCTTCACGCCGAGATCGTAGCGCAAGATGCAGATATATTGTGTCTCCAAGTGAACTCTTTCCACACTCTGTTCGGACTTGTCGCGTCAACGTCCGATCTTTCCAGGAGGTGGACAGTCTCGAAAAGCTCTTACCTGCCCTGGAGGCAGCGCAGTACAACCATCACTTTGTTGCTGGCCCGGGTAAACCATTTCTATAGAAAGTCATCGTGAAGCGTACCGACGTTCCCCATCCACTCAACAGGCAAAAAGCACGGGTGTCTCGTTGCTTTCAAGAAAAACTATGCAAGAATAGAAGAACGGGTGATTCATTATGACGAGCAATACATACGACCTGAAGGAGAAGAAATCACCCAACGCGGTTCAAGTTTCCGCACTAGAAATATCGGGTCTCTTGTGGCGCTGAAGAATCTATCAAAGGAGGGGGAAGGTGTTGTAGTAGGCACGACTCATCTTTTTTGGCATCCCAAGTCGGTCAGTTCTTCAGCCGTGTGAATCGTATCTCAACGTTATATAAAAACAGGTATACATATGAGCGGACGAGGTGAGTCTCCTTGATGCTTCAAGCCCATCCTCCTAAAACTCCATAGACAAGCTGGAATTCTTATTCGAGAAATTGTCAAGTTCCGATCTGATCTTCATGTGGAAAATTGGCCATGCATGATCGCAGGAGGTAGGTTAGCCTGTATCTATACCGGCACCTTGCTTGCATCACCCTTCTAGATTTCAACTTCAGCCCGGATGACCCCGGGTATTCGCTTCTCGTTGGAGACGATTTGAATGCTGAACAAAGAGAGCGTCTAGAGTTCTCACGCGTAGTGTACGTTGACTCCATTCATAAACCAAAGATTAGACTCATTTTCTTTTGATAGTCATGTTTCCATCGACCCGACCGTTCCCCCAACAACGAAGGACGCCCCCGCCGACGACGAAAACGAAGCTGTCGATCCTGACAGAGTAATAACGAACGCTCGGCGAGCCGTCCCAACTGATGGTCTTCTCTCGGATTCGGAGCTTGTTTCTTTGTTTTCTCCCGCCAATATAGTGCGAAGTGCATATGACGAGGGCCTACGGCAGCACAGGCAAACGGCCGAGGGGCCTCGAACCTTTGGTGATAGATTGTCTCTACCACGCGACATAAAGGGATACCACGAGCCTGAATATACCAGGTATGGCAACTTCGTCCAGAATGCGGCTACAATAACATCCTCCCTAGCTATACACATTATTGGAAGGTGCGTTCTGACTCGAATCATCACCATACAACTTCCTTGACTTTGGTGTAGACTGTTCTAGGTTGGCACAATTTCATTACCTGGCTGACCTCCATTGACGACATCCAGACTATATATTTATCTTGACGGACCGTCCAGTTACCATAGGAGGGCTCTCGTCTCTTCCTCTCGTCAAGGACCTTGTTCCTGGGCTCCCGCAGAAAGATAGATGCGGATCTGACCATATATCCCTGTGCGCGGACATAATACTGTCACCAAAGGCTACAGAAGATGAAACCGTCAGTCTATAAACGAAGGTTCGCCAAAAATTTGGCTTCAAAGGAGTACAGAAAGCATTGCAGACAAGCCCTACGGTGTATGTCGATGAGGAATAGATGTGGGGGTATGCAAAAAAAAAAAAGAAGAAGGAAAAAGAGAGTAATGCCGAAAAGGTCCGATTATGTATGTACGTAGAAAGAGAACTATTAGTGGGTCACTACTACCTGGCTACTCTATCAGACCCTTCAAGGAGACTGTCAAACAAACCACCAGCGGATTTCTCGGTGCGGAGCTGTATCATGTACACAATGCCTGTCCGTGCCCCTTGGTCGCTGAGCTCGATGGCAACCCCCGTCTTGCCCACTCGTTCCACCCCATCGGTTAGCACGATGGTTGAAATGAGAATCGTGCCCTTGGACCCAGCTTCGACAACGAGTTGTTTGACATTGGTGGGGCTTTGTCGGTACAGTTTGAGTTTCGCTGATCCAAGAGCTTTCCACTGCGCATGGTGCTGTTTTAAGAAGACCTTGCACTTCATCTCCGCAGAGATGGTCGAAGTTACGGGACCCGTAATGGCAGGGGTCTCTTCTACAGGGGAATTTGGTGGACTGGGTTCGTGGAAAGAGGGGACGTTTCGGAAGCCCTGGACGCCTAACTGGCCTGAAGGGACCCACGTTCGTGGTTGAGGTGCGTGGACACTAGCGGATGGACCGTAACCATTGCTATTGTTGGGAGGATAACCTCCGGGCCCACCGGGAGGGAAGGAAGGTAATGGTGGCGGAGGTGGTGGTTGCTCATATTGTGAATATTGAGATTGGAGAGAGCGTGATGACAAGGACTTTCTCAACGCAGAATTAGGTGGTGAATAAGGAGGTTCGGAAGGGGGTCGCGGGGGCATGGGGCCTGACATGTAACCGGGAGGCATGGAACCGGGCATCGGAGCGGATGGCGCTCGCTGAACGTTATGTTGGGGGTTGTTCGAAAAAGGTGGCGGCTGAGGATAAGAAGAGCCACGAGGCGGACCGTTTTGAGGCGGAAATTCGGAAGTGTTTGGACTTCCTTGAGAAAGGGCCGAGCCAAAGCTAGCGCTTCGTGCCGGTGGGTGGACTTGACCCGGGGTCGTGAAATGTGGCTGAGAGGAAGACGACGACGGAGATTGACGGTTATCTGTATCCACGCTTGGTGGAGAGACAGAGAACGTCCGATTTGGGGCAGAGCCGCTGCTCTCTGGGACTGGAGGCAGATTCCGTTGGAGGGATGTGGGTCGTTCGGAAGTCTGTGAAAGCGCGGGAGGCAGCGCAGGCATAGGGGGGACAGGCTGATTGGATGCCGGCGGCACTGTAAGGATGCATGTAAGGCAGGTTGTCAAGGAGCGCGAGGAACGAAACCGACCTGAGGCAGCGAAGTTGATGCATTCCTTGAATTCTGCTAACATGAAATTTCGAACATGGGCAGACTCTGCCTGTACTATGATCGTTTCCTTTCTCATGATCGCTATCTCGATTGCATTATCTGGAAACATGTTCAGTGAGAAGGATGAGTGTACAGAGATGATACCGACCTTGGCCTTCTACCTCAGATACACGCAAGACCTTTCCAGCTAATGGCGGATAGCACAACCACATATCCGCGCCGTCCGACCCATACTGACTACGTTCTTCAGGTGTCATACGCTCGCAAACCAGGAAGAGGTCAGAAAGGAGAAACAAATGTCCCTGCCGATGGACGATTTCTACGCCTGTAGATCGCGGTGTAAAACGAACAACAGCGTCCATAGAGAATCGGAATTCTCGAGTAAATTGGAGGGTTGGAGGTGTCATTTGTAGACGGACGACCTAGGAAACGAACTTAGTTGAGACAGACATAGACGTGCGGATGCGGTAACCTTTGGTCGCATAGTAAATATGTCAACGGTGCGTTGGGTAGACAAACGTCGTTCCAAATCAGAGATGGGCATAGTCATCGTGGCTGAGGAAACCCGGCTGATAGAGGTTGAGGCCGTTTCGCGAGATAGTCGCTCCCTGACCTCCATTTAGTCCATCACAGTAGCCAAAAGAATGGGGTCTCACCCCGACGAAAGACTGCTTCCTCGAGCAGAGCTGGTTTCGCTACCACCCGGCGTCTCAAAGTCGCTCGTCCGCATGACGCCATTGAAGGTCGATCTCGGAGAAACAGAGAAGCTTTTCTCGAGTTGCGGTTCCACTACGACCTCCTCGTCGGGTTGCAGAACAGTGAGCTCGGGTGGACTCTGAGGAGAGCCGATTTTGATTTGTTCTCGAGTTTCCATAGTATCCAGTAGTTTATCCAGCTTGTCCAATGCGCCAACAAGCAATCGGTGATCGCTCCTGCCCGGTGTGGTGCTCTTCAGAAGCCGGGAATACAATTTGCGGTAATATTTGAGTCTGGCTTTGGGAAGCAGGAACAGGCCGTCCAAAGTCCATACCGGAGTTTCGGCATCTGATGTGATCGCCCATGCGGGAGGAGGGTTCGTCGCTGAAAAACTGGACATCACGGAGGGAAGGCGCGAGTTTGATTGCACGGGCTCCCAGTCGTCAAAACCAGCGCAGAATCTCGAGCAATAGGTCGTGTATGGCGCCTCGAGATCATCGATCTGGAAGGAACTGAGACGGCTGCAGAACGCGTGGAACATGGCGCTCACCCATCGCATGAGCAGATCCCCTAAGGCTTTTGGGGAAGAAGGATTGGTGCCAATCTCCTTCAGTTTCTGGGGGGGAGTTAGACGGGAAGAGAGTCAGGAGCTGCGGTTGCGCACCGCAAGCAAGGACCGGTTAGCCTTGTAGACGCCCTCTATACTCCGAAAGATGGTATCCAGCTCGGGCGGCGGAAGATTCGACCTCGACCACGCCGCGGCAACTTTCTGAAAGGTACAAGAACGTCAGAGAAGACGGCAGGGCTGCGCCGCATACGTACTCGAATAATGCCTGTTAACTGATCCACATAGGTCTTTTCAGTGTCGATGAGGTCTGTCAGTGGATTCGCCCGCTTCTGCCTAGTCTCCATGGAAGTATCTGGGTTCGAGGGGGACATTGGCGACATGGGAATTTCGGAGACTGGTCGAAAGGTTATATTGCACGGTCCTGACATTGGAGCGCTTACCACTCGGTGCCAGGAGGGAGCTGGAGGACGAGGCATGGAGGTCGAGACGACTGCCATTGAAACCTTTGGGCGGAGGGGGCGGGGGGGATGAGAAGTCGTAGGGTGCGGCGGGCACCTGGGCGTTACTCATGAAGTGAAAATGACAAGGATTTGGCAGAGCGCTGCTCTCATTCACTTCGCATGTCACGCTCGGCGTGACAAAATCGCGGACGCGCACAAACCCCCCGGGTGTGAATTGGTTGTGAATCCAGGATCAGTCCAGTCCAATTCACGGCGCTTTTCGCTTTATCGATCTCTGATTTTCTCCAATCCAGCGCTTATCGGACCTGAGATTCGCACCAATTGCGGCTCCGGCCCTGCGTCCAAGCACCAACATAATCGAACAAAAAATACACTTTCTCTAGCACCCGAAAACTACCTAGTACCCATGCAGAATCTCTCCTCCTCGTGGGGAAGTATCCATCGACCAACCGGCAGCCGACATCGACCTCCTATGATCATGACCTCGCGCCGTTGCCGGTGGCGACATCCCTGCTCCATCAAATCCCGAGCCCGGCGGGCTCACGGGCAACGGTGCAATGTTGCTCGTTGTTCCCTCTTCTGGCGACGCGCGCGAGTGCGACGCCTTGTCTTTTTGCCAGAGAGTCGTGTGCGAGAATGGATATAGCGCCACTCCGACCTCGAGAGGCTGCTTCTGCGTCGTTGTGCGTATGATTTCACGCATTACGCCTTGCAGGAGGCTCTCCTGTCGCGCTGTTTTCAGGTTAGTGACAAAATCACGAACTGTATCACCGAAGCATGCGCACTTCCAATGGGGGAACGGTGTCCATATGCCAACATGGCGAACCTGATGATGGTCATGTCGGTTACGAGTACGGCAAACAGGACATGAGGAGGCGTACCTCAAAACATTGATTTCACCCCACACAGTCGATTCTCTCTCGCTGTCTCCGATTTCAATAAAGTATTTGCATAGTTGAACCTGGACAACAGCCGCGAGATACCAGCAAATCTGCAAAGTGGAAGGTGGTGAATAAACGTTGTTCGCACCAAGCAGACAACGTACCACCACAAATGGATGCAATCTCGTGATGTCTAGCGAAGAGGCAGAGAGCATGTAATACGCCCCCAAGATACTCCGAGCAGAATTGACACAACGGGACGTGGACGCGCATTGTTGATCAGTAAAATCAAGGTATGGATTGTGGAGTGTTATTGTCGCCCTGAATCTGGTATTTAGCAGCAACAGCAACTTCGACCACAAACGACTCACGCGTGAGGAACTATGTGGACCATATACAAATCCGTGTCAAGCGCGCAACCCTCGCGCGCATCTGTGACACCCACGCCCGGGTCGTTCTTGTAGATGAGAGGTAGGCTTTCGAGGAAATCGGTGCATACAAGTTTGTCCAACTCTGTAAAGCCGTCGAGGAAGAACGGATTCTGATTCTTGCTGGGTGCCGTCGGGGCACGTAGATTGCCGCGGACATTGTAATCCGTGACTCGGCCAAAAAGCATAACTGCCTTGATGAGAAGTAGAAAAGAATCGGTATACTGGGGAGGGTGTCGAATGAAAACATCTGGCGCAGCCAGGTCCTGTGGATTACTAGGCACAACATTCTGGGGAAAGTAAGTATCTGTGTTATACGGATCTTATTAGAACATGTACGGAAACCTACCTCTGATTCGAAATCACTGTTTCGTAGAGGTAATTCGGTGCCTAGGTCACGCTCATCCACTATTAAAGTATGTCAGATGCGAGATTTTCCAAGCCGGGGGATTTACCTGCGTGTATCCAACCGCCAACGGAGGCTAAGAGGGCTGTGAGTCTGGGTCGCCAGGGCCGATGACAACTAAATACATACCGATGCGATCAAAAACGATAGTCATCCACCATGTACGGCGTCGGGATTCAAGGTCACGGAAGTCCCGAGGAGGCGCCAGATATGCACCCGGAGAATTGTTGCCATGTGTCGTAAAGGTGCCCGGATAGTTTAACCGGAGTGGCACAGCGACACGGGTTAAAAACCCAGCAAATATCCACACCTCCACCCACCGTCCCTCTTGGTAGAAGTACCAGCAAAGGAGAATGCAGGCTTGTAGCACAGGGAAGATATCTTCTCCGCTCGCCATCGTCTTGTCCATGTAGTGTCGTGTTTTACTGGCATGGAACTCAGCGAACTGATCTCGTCTCGTCCCGTCGGGTAAAGTGACAACATTGTGTGGGGACCAACGTGAGGCTGCTGTGCACTACTGAAGCGTTAGGCCGCATACTTGACAAAGAGAGGAAAAGCTCAACTATCGCATGTAGGATAGCTGAATGAGGGAAGCCAGGGTCTCTGGGTGGTAAATGCATCGAGGTCAAGAAAGACGGACGATGTAATACTCTGGACCCGCATGGATCACATTTGAAGAAAATGTCTATGCTGAGAGACATAGTTAGCAATCCGGGAGACTGTCAACTAGGATGTCACCAACTAGTGATTGAGCGTGGTCGGGTCCGGAAGATCTGGATTCCAGCCCAAGAACAACAGATCCATGAGAGGGTCTGGGCTACTGTGTGACGCGATTGTTCTCAGGTCAGGGCTTCCGCTTTCACTCCGAAACTGAGAGTCGGCGGCGTCGGGGGATATCAAGTTCATCATGGCTAATGAGGCATGTGGGAGAGATATTCCCCCGGCGTCCGAGCCATTTCCGAGATTCGGGGATGAGGAGCGCGAAGTAGTCTGACGCTCGTGCAACTTGTTTTTCAGTTGAGCTACATAGCGACAAGAGTTGAGTTTGAGCGGGCCAGGATGAGGAAGGAAATTGACCGATTTGAACCTCCAGTTGCCTAATCTTGTCAACAGGGTCGGTGTCCGGGGCGAGGGTAAGGCCATCAACTGGATCGTACGAACATTGGGGCTCCGGTGGGTGACTGAATTTACCAACGGTCGGTATCAACTTGTATTGCGAAGACACTACTCACGCATAACCCACAGGCGCAGGGACACTTATCAAGGCCTGATGTTGTCTACGAGCAGGGTCTCAGGATCGACGGTATTGTCCGAAGTGCGCAGGATTTGCCACAACTCACTTGACGCAGGTTCCACAATGAGGGCGCTGAGCATCACATTTCTTTGGGATTGGCTGAGCAAAGCAGCAAGAGCATTGTAATGAGGTGACGCACGAGCTTTTTTTTGCGACAAGAACGACAGGCCTGGTGGTGTTGGGAGTCAGACACGATCGACTTGGGCACGAGGAAGACGGACTTGGTTTCTGCGCAGCGCCGGCCGGCCGCTCATACTGGCACTGGGTGTCTTGGGCATGTCTGGTTGGACATGGACTTGGTCAGGGAAAGTTGCAGGACATCGTGTATGGTATTACTTGCCAGCCGGTTGTAAGCCGGAAAGACGGAAGCGAGCTGATAAGGGTTCTGCAAGCGGTCGGGCACTGGCGAGCAACTCTGTTAAGGTAACAGCGAAATCGCGGCAAGAAAGAGATCCGCCGTTAGGCAGTTTGTGGGTACAATCCGTACAGAGGACTAACAGAGTGGTACAACAAGGGAGTGCTTATGCTATGCGAATTACACAGTAATCAAGACCGTGGATCAATCGCCGACCTGCCATCACGGACGCGATTTACGACCTTGTTCATATGTCAGTTCAGAGAAGGCGGGGCTTGTTCAGCCGGCATTACAGTATGGTCGCCACAACCTTTCTGCTGTGTTCCATGCGACGGAATTCGGTGAGGTATATACCTGCGCTGGGGTCAGACTCAAATTCACTACCAGTTGTGTCCGACTTGCCTTGCCATGTTCCCAAATTGAGCCGTGAGTTGGTAATGGGGATGGTAATGGACGATCCGACAAGTGTGGCTTTTGTGTGGGAGACTCTGTAGACCATGAGTCCTTCCGGATCTCAAACATTCTTCGTTATACGCACGAGTCACTGCAAGTGAGAGCCCGATTATTCGGCTGAAGACACACTGTGGTGGACGCTTACTCGGGGCCTTCGTCGGTGTGCAACCATCTGTGTATGGGTCCCATTTGACCAGTGCCGACTAGCGACAGAATCTACGCACTTCAGTTTCTCTGGAACAATATGGTCGAGGGCCATGTCCATATCTGGAGCTTCTATTCAACTCAAGGCGGGGCAGGAAGAATGTTAGGAACCTTTGCGAACATCCGGATCGTAATTTTCATTGACACTCAAACTGCAGCTGGTGTGCTTGCTGGCAATATTGTCATTACGAACATGTAGCAGAAAAAACGAGTCCGATTTACATGAAAAGGTACAGCATTCCAACCTGGGGTTTATTAGAGAGTCACCCTACCTTTCAAGCGCCACACGCGCACCTGGGTATTCTTCAGGCCCGGTTGAATATGGGAAAGGATCTCGTCCGTAATGAGATGGCATCCTTTTTTTCTGCTCTGCAGGAAAATAGTTCAGGGGCTTTGCGAGCCAATCGGCGTGTATATCCCTCGCATCGCACCTGTAGGGTGAATTCTGTTTGCCAGCCCATGTTTTTGTCAGTCGGAATGACGGAGAACGATGATGACGGGGACGACCAGCACCGGCATCTTCCTTGCCGATCTCTGATTCCATTTTGCCGTGCTTATTAGCTTTTCGGCCCGATACCAATGGCGGTGGGGTAAATAAAGAAAATAAAGAAAATAAGTCGCAATAAAAGTGCCGGAAGTTGCCGGCTATCTCGCTTACTTCAGCTTGGAATCCCGATTCCGTTCCAGCAGATTCGATGCCTCTGCTCTTTCCCTTCAAAATTTGGGTTCTATGCAATGCTTTATTCCAAAATTTTCTAGCTACTCAGAATCAGTATCGGTCCAGAGGGTGCTGAGTAAACAATAATTTGGTGGCAGTTTTCCGATACCACTCCGCTGGTTGCCGGCGGAGTTTGTGTCGGATCAGACGGCTCATTTGGCTGCTTTCGGTCTTTGTGTTCAATCTGGCCGTGTTGTCTGAGTCTTTTTCATGTGACTATGTGAAGGCTCTATATACCACTCAGGAGTGCTTTCTGCTCCTCAAATTCAAAAAATCTCGCCTGCCGGCAGCACCTTGCTTGCCTATACTATTTCCCATCATTTCCATCAAATTCACGGCGGCGGCACTAAATGCAGTCTCCAACTTGGTCCTGGGCGGATTTCAGAGCTTAAAAAATGCATCCGCTAGCTCACTGTTTTGCTAAAACCAACTGCATGACCTGTTTACCCAGTACCAAGTTCCAATTGATGAGCAGGAGATGTTGTTTCTCCTTGGCCTGATGGTAACTTACCTTTTCATTTTCCAGACCAGTAGTAGATACTGAGAATGGAGGTTTAAGAGTCCCTCCAAGTTTCATGCTGCTCCCCTCCATAACTTTGAGCAAATCTACTTATACAAATGACAAAGGTCACGAGAATGCCTCCTCAGCCAATCAGGTTTGTAGGCATGCTATGGGCACGCGAGGACAAACATCGGGCTTATTCGGCATTCTTCGGTCAGGCGCCCCGCTGCTCTCGAGTCCTCATTAAACATTTTGTACATCCCAGCCTACAAGCTCTCGGCAATGGAGCAAGGGAAGATAGCGGGATGAAGTAGGAAAGCAGGTGAGTTTTTTTGGCAAATTTCCGGGATGAGAACGTGCACACGGTGCAAAACAAGTCCGAGCTCCAACCGAGCTCCAACGGTCTCATTCAAGAGCATCCAAGCTTGATTCAAACTCACGAGCAAAGAGCTGGCAGATGTCCAGGGAACAAAAAGAAATGACACTGAATATGCACTTAGGGGACCCAACCAGAGGTTGGCGTCCGTCAATAAGTAACTGAGTATGTCTACGTGCAGTCATCCAAGAATTCCATCCACGGGTTCTTGGGGATGGGGGACTCAATACCAATGGATAGCAGCATGAAATGGCATGGAACGGGAAGGCAGATGTGATTTGTCAGCGTCAGCCCTAGGTCGGCTCAGCGAGACGGTGTTCGACAATCCCAGCCGGGACTTCACGTTGGTCGATAACCCGGGTGCTCCGATAGAACGACAAGCCGGATACTCGTACCCGCAATCGGTGGGTAGAGGAGTCGGGTTGTTGGTTTTATTCGAGGGAGTATTTGGTGGGCCTTATAGCGATAGGGACCGCCGCAGTACCACACTCGAAGGAGCGGAGGGGAGGAGATATTTGGGAAGAAGGGGAAAGGGCGGATTGGTGAGAAGGACGCTTCGTTGTTGCCAAGCCAAAGTAGCACTGGTATTAGACGAGGTAGAATCTACCGTACATGTAGATTCTACTGAGTATTTATACGTCTCTACTATCTTCGATCAGGCCCAGGGGAAGTCCCTATCTCCTACAGATAGGGTGAGTTATGCATATAGAGTTGGGAGAGGAGTTGTGGATCTCCAGGGCGATCGGGGGAGTTGGAAAGGAGTTCCTGTCCCCCTGTATGCCGTCTGAGATCCGTCTGTCGGGGTTCCACGATAACCCGGGCGTCATAGTCGGGATAACCCGGGTGTTCCATGACAGCCCGGGTGGTGCAGTGGATAATCTGGTCCTAGGAATGAGAAGTTCCGGGGCTTCGTGATAACCCGGACGGCGTAATGGATGGCGAGGAGAAAAGGAAAAAAGGGTAGCATGAGGTGGATCATGACATCACCCCCCCTCTTCAAGGTCGATGTCCTCAGCGACTTGGTTGTAGTGCAGTAATCGTTACCGCCAATAACCCGTACCGATTTATCGCGTTGAGTAGGATGGCGTAATGTTGATTTCGTCATTGTCCATTTTGATTCCGTTTTTTGATCGCCGCTCCGTGGGTGCCATCAAAGTCTAATCATCCCAGCCGCGGATCTAATCCGCATTTGGGCATGAGCAAGCTTTAACTTGAATCAACTCCCCTGAGCTGCGGCTTCCGCGCGCCCCTGTTCAATTCAATCGCGTCTTGAATAACCCGGGGTGCCGGGATGTCGTTGCAACCCTCTCTTTCTTTCCTTTCCCCATGTCGCAACCTCCCCGCAAGACCTTTGCACCTCCCCTCTTCGTGCCTCCAACGCCGGCGCCCCAGTACGCGCCAACTTGGCGTCTGGATCTCCGCCTTGTAGACTTCAACTCGGATTTCGCGCTTCCCCGGGACGCTGGGCGGCCACCGTCGTTCCCTACGAACTTGAACGTATCCAGCCCGGTGGCGGGCCAAGAGCCCGCCTACGCGGAATCGAGTCGCCTCCCGTTCCTTCGCGAGGACCGGTGGAGTGTCTCCAACCCGCGTCTCACTCGCTCAATTTTTCCTGCAAATCCCCCTCCTGTCTGGAACTCGGGGGTTAACCGTTCGGGAGTTGTACAACCTCCTCCGCCCCCCAGGTACAACTCGGACCTGGTTCGCTGGGCCCTGGGCCGCGAGCCCTTCTCGCGCCACAGGTTGGAACCGCCCCGTCATCGCTATGTCGGCCATCGCCAGCGACCGTGGTGTCGTCTTCTCCGCGACCTCGCGGAAGACAAATCAATCCCCTTCGCCGATATCGCCCACGAGATTTGCCTCGTTCACATCGTGATGCGCTGGTATTTTCTGCAAATCGTCGGGCCTCGATATGCTCCCGTTCGTGTGTTCTGGGCGCGCCGCCTAGGCGGGAACAACTACGTATTCCGCCAGTTCGTGCCGGGGAACCCCCCCAATCCGCCTGTGCGCGATTTGTCGCGCGAACTCATTGACGAGGTGGACGTCCTGACCGCCGCCATGGAGATCTTCGAGCGGAACCCGGCGGCAGAGGCAGAAGCCCTTATCCTTCGTCTGGCGAGTATCTCGCCTTCTCTGACTGCAGCGGGTTCATTAACCCGCCTTTACAGTTGTTCTTCGAGCGCTACTTGTGCTGGTTGACGCAAATCGGCGCCAACGTCCGGTTTTCACATTATTGAGCCATAGTTGTAGGATATAGCCAAAAAACAATGGCTCTAGCCATATGGACCTTTGCCTCATGTCCCGCACCTAGCCATCGGCTGGCTAGATGAAATGTTGGGGCTTCGGGCTTTTTCTGCCGGGTTTTCCGGCAGAAAAAAAATTGATTTTTGGGCCTTAAATCTACCCAAAATGGACCCATTTGGCGGGGACTCTTTGTGGCCCATTTGCGATATCGATATCCCATCAATATCCCTTATCCCCCGTGGTTCCCCGGTGATCGGCGTCACCTTATATCTTATCTACATCTACATAACGGAGGCCAGGAGCGGGACCCGACGCTTACCTAACACTCCTTGTCCCGGCCCACCTTCCCTCGACCTGTCAATTGATTGTCCCGCAAACTTCTCACAAATACATATTACATTGTCCTCTCTAAATTTTATTTGTCTCGTTTTACACTTCAACTAAACAAAGTCGACGCTCCCGACACTTTTGATGCGCCATCTCGACTTATGTAATCCTCCCCCGCCGACGACAAGACAAGTGGAAGACTCAAAAGAAAGAAGAAAGGAGAAAGGAGAAAGGAGAAAGAAGAGATTTTTCTTCAAACAATTCGTGCTGAACGCAGATAACTTTGCGTTCAGCACGAATTGGTAAAAGTACAAGTACGACAACACTATTTCAGATAACTATGAAGCCCATCTAACATCCACGCCACGTCGTGAACTGCATTGTCCCACAATGACTGATTGTCAGCGAACCACTCCTCTCCCGCCTTCGCCCGTGCCTCCTCTGCCTGTGTGCCCCAGAAATATAAACTTGCCGCCAAGTTCAGCACGCCGTTGACGCCCGGACAGTCCAATGTTGTCCAATCCTCGCCGTAGTCACCCCCGATCTCCCAGTGTCCATCCAAGCCACGCTTACGCCATGCCGGCTGCAAGGTATCCCACCAACTCTGCCACAACTTCGGGTAGCCCGGGAACTTCTTAATTTTGGGGATCTTCTTGGACTTGCTGCCTCGCCCGCCCTTCACCCAGTCGGCGATGATTTCGGGTCGTCCCACGGATGACAGCGCCTTGGCATCCGCATCGAAGCCATGCGCCGCCTCCACCCGGATAACGGCTTCCAGCACCGAACAAAAGCTGGGCCCGAGCCATTTGACTGACAAGTTGGCGATAGCGCCCTCCAGCCACGGGGGTGTGTCAGGTGGGAAAGCGATGGGTGCCGCGGAAGTTGAATTGGCGAGGGGAGGCAGCGGAGGCAGCGGAGGCGTGGCAGGGGGAGGCGGAGGCGGAGGCGGGGAAGTAGGCCGGGGAGGTGGAGAAGGAGACGAGGGAGGTGGGGTAGGAGGCCGGGGAGGCGGAGAAGGAGGCCGGGGAGGCGGAGAAGGAGACCACGGAGGTGGGGTAGGAGGCCGGGGAGGCGGAGAAGGAGACGACGGAGGTGGGGTAGGAGGCCGGGGAGGCGGAGAAGGAGACGACGGAGGTGGGGTACGAGGCCGGGGAGGCGAAGAAGGAGGCGGGGAGGGAGGTGGGAGAGGTGGTAGCGCTGACGCGACTGTGTGCATCGTCGGCACCTTCTCCTGCACCCTCACCCTCTTGGCCGCACGAACCTCCCGTGTACCCGCCTTGCGCTTCGTTCCAATCCCACTGTCCGACTCGGACTCGGAGTCTGAGCTCTCGGTGTCAGCGAAAGGTGAGTCAAGGTCGGACCCGCTATCACTGTCATCATCGCGATCAGCGGTAGGCGCAGGCGCAGTTGGAGTCGCCGTCTGAGTACGCCCTGAGCGACGGGGCGGCGCGGGAGTCGCGGGGGGCTCCGGCTGCGTCTGCGGCTCGAGGTCGGCCAGCTCAGGGACAGGGGCGACGGCCTCGAGGGCCTTCTTCGTCTGCTTCGTAGCTCTCTTCTTGGGGACCGCCTTGTTGTCCTTGCTTGTTGTCCCCCTCTTCGCATTCCCCCTTTCCTTCTGTTTCGCCTTCTTTTCCTTTGCTTTCCTCTGCTTCTCCATCTCCTTCGCCGTCTCCTTCCCTTTGTCTTTCCCCCTCCCCTTCCCCTTCGTTCCGCCACTGGTCTTCTCCGTATCACCTTTGCGCTTCTTGCGTGCAGGAGCATCTTCCTCCCCCGAGTCAGACTCAGACGATTGGTCGGAGCTGTCTGACTCAGAGTCCGATGTATCGAAGTCGTTCTCTGCGCGAATGGTATACTTTGCGCCCTCTAGGCCAGTGGGCAACGCCGCATTCTTTATATCCTCGGCGTCTGTCATCTCGTCAGTACGACAACTTCTCTGGAAGCGATTATCCGACGTACCAAAAGCAGTGCGTAGGTATTCTTTCAACAAATCCAGCACCGGGTTAAACCGTTCCTTGGCCCACACAGGGAAGTGGGCAGCTGCTGCCGTTTTATTTCTGCCATACGATACACTTTATGCATAGATTAATAGAGGAAGAGCACATTTGAATAAATACGCACTGAATGGTCCTCAGATCACCGCCGTATTTGGGCATCGGTCCCCCGAGGAGCAAGACGCCATGAAGCCCAGTCGTTTCAGTGATTCCTTGCAAAAACGGCGCCGCGAATGCCCCGACTCTGTCTATTGCCCTATCCCATGGTCAGAAAAAAACGACGACATCGCAGAGCAGGCTTACTCTTGCCGGGCTTGAGGAGTTCGAGAGGGCGGGTCCCGCAATGCCTGCTCGTACACTTCACGCGCCGCTACCGCCTCGGCCTTGGCGGTCGCCGCCAGCCCATGCAGTCAGAATAACAAGTTATATTGGGGACGTCACCCAACACCATAATGCGTTATCTTCTGGCAATTGCGGGACAGCCACTGCACAGCCACAAATTTGCCATTAAATCGCGCCGAAGTCATCAATGATGATGTCGGAGTCTGAATTATTTTTTTTGAGCCCCGGGGGCACTGCCACCCGGTTCGGGAATTTTCGGGCGGGATGCGGGAACCCGCGGAATATATTTTTATTCACCAAAAAATATTGAATATTCAAGAATCGGGATCCCCCGGGGTGGGTGGTTCCGTGTTTATGTAACAGGCAAGAAATTACTAATCAAAGCGATATTCGGGGGAGGACGGCGTCGGGTGGGGGCGGGTACAATATTCACAACAAGAAAAAAGAAAAATCAGGCCCGCGGGACGCGTCCGGGCCGCGCTGGCAGAAGTAATCCAAATACCCACGATCGGCTGAATTTAGCCGAATTTCCCCGTTCGCGCCCCGCCGCGTCGGGGCCCGCAGAGCGGGCGTTGAACTAGCCTGTAGATGATGGGCTGTCTTCCAGGCTATCAAGGAGGTCAGCATTATAAAAAACGGCCCAGGGGAAGAAATACCGTCGACCCAGGAGGGCGCTTAACACATACGTGACATCTTGGAATGATGTCACCCACGCGTCCGTTGGTCCGTCCTCCTCCCACCACCATTTCAGAACAATCAACAGGGAGTAGAAACCGTTCACCCCCGGCACGCGCAACGTATCAAACGACCCCTTAACTTCCTGAATCAAGTGCCCGTCCTCGATGCGCCAGGCAGGATTCAGCGCCATCCACCAGGCCTGAAACTCACGGACAAAATTCTCTAGATTCTTGATTTCTGGCTTCTTCTTGCGCGCACCCTTGATCCAGGTATGGACCTCCTTCGGCCGCCCCTCCGAGTGCAATCCCTTTGCCTTGAACGCGGGGAACATCAGCCACGTCACCAGTGGGCAAGAAACAACCTTACCGTGGATTCAAACCCAGTCGACTCCTCCACAGCCCACCACAGCCTGGTGGCTTGGATCCACGCTCCGTTCTCGCCTAACTCTCCGCTCAGCAACGTCGCGCGCGCGTCTTTGGCCCACCGCGGCGCCTTCGTCACCAACACATCAGTCGTATTCTGTGTTGCAGCGTGTACCCCGCTGGTAGATGTCGGCTTGCGACCACGCCCTCGCGTTCTGGGTGGCTCCGGGCGAACGCCGCCCTCGCCGTCTGATTCCTCGTTGCTGGCGCTATCGGACTCCGACGAGGACGAAGCTGACTCCTCGTCGTCCTCCGGGCCCCGACGTCCACCGTGCTTGCGCTTCCGCGACTTCTTCGAGCCCTTGCCTCGCCTCCTCTTCTTCGTTCCCTCGTCGGATGTGGCGGGGATGGGTAGATCTTTCAAGCGGGCGAGTTCTGCGTGTCTCCTCGCGTTGTTGTTGACGCGCCGAAGCTCCAACTCGCCCATGCTCTCCAGTGCCGCCAACCGCAGCTCCCTTTCCTCCGATCCCAGCGCCGCAACCTCTGCGCGCAGTGCTGGCTCCGATATTTTCAAGGTGTTCATGCGCCGCGTGAGGGGGTCGTCGCTCGTGTCTGGAGCCAGACCGGCCGGCGGATCGTTGTCATTGTCCAGCGGAGGCAAGTCACTATCCAGCGACGCATTGGGATTGGTCGCAGGGCCCGCAGGCCCGGTCGAAGAAGGTACCGACTCGGTGGAAGGAGGTGGGGGCGTGGTGTGGCCAGGATCAGTGGAAGGGGCGCCGTCGACGGGCGCCGACGAGGACGCTATGCGGGCAGTGGGTGCGGGTGCGGGTGACGCGCTGCTGTCGGCGTCTGCGCGAAAACAGGTAAGTTCCCAAACAAAAAATGAACGAACGTGTCGAGACTTACTCGCAGCAACCAGGAAACGCCAGAACTGGTCCAGGAAGTGCGTCTTATATCCCTTGGGGTCCCAATCGGTAAAATCGAGGCCACCCTCTTCGTCATCGCGTCTCGTTTTCCCCGCATGAACACTCTTCATTTCCACCTTCCCGTCGATGATGCGGCCAGCGACCAGGGTGAGATGCCAACCTGTGTGCGCCCTCAAGGCCTGGAGGAGGGGCTCGACAACGCCAGTAAACCTGGCACGGGCCCTGGGGAAGAAAACGAGTCAGCTATGTTTATCAACGTGCCCGCTTCCGACGTACTCCTCTTGATCCTCTGGCTCCAAGCTTGGCAATCCCTCGTCTGCGTCCTCCCATCTCCTCAACTCGTCCAGGTGCTCTTCTTCCGCTTCCTTGCGGATCATCTCCCTCACCGCGTACGGCTCGGCCTTGAACAGCTCGCGGGCGACGTCGCAGCGGCGCGCCAGGTGGTCGCATCTTGGCGCGTCCCAATGCTTGAGGTCGAACTGCAGGTTGACGGCGGCTTTGTATTTTTCGTGTTGCATATAATACTGATAGTCGGTGATGCGCTTGGGTTTTTTGTCGTCGGGGCGGCGCAGGCGCGACAGCCAGGGCGTGAAGGGGTTGCGACTGAGCCCCATTGCCGTTCGTTGGTGATTAAACCATGTCTTAATTTTCTAAGAGGTGCGTGTCAGCATATCGCCGCCGGTGAAGCCTCTTATACTAACGTGTTTTGTTTCAGTGACGATCTTCAGTTTCCGCGCCTCGTCGTCTTTCGACAACGTGGCGGTCGCGTCGAAAATGCGGTCCCCGGGCTCCTCAGTCAACGCGAGACGCCAGTCGAATTTGTCCCAGTACGCCGCGAACAAAACCGGCCAGAAACGCCTTGTCTTCCCCTTCTTCGACGCCGCCCAGTATTCGGGCATTCTCTCGCGCAGGAACTCGTCCCTTTGGCCGTGGAAGTCTCCTTTGTTCCCCGGTTTTTTCCTACTTTTCTTGCCGCTGTCGACTGAGTTTTTCGTCTCGTTTTCCGTGGGCGGTGTGCGGTTGTCGGCGGGTTTCGGCGCGCTCACGACTTGGGTGTCGGCGGGTTGGGAGTTAACCAGCATGTCGTTGTGCGTGGACTCGCCGTCGACGGACATTTCAGTGGACATTGTAGCACAACAAGAAGACGAATGGCTAGGATACTGATGTGTATGTCTTTCACCTTGCTCTAATTCAATGCATTACACCGCACGACTCTACCCGCGACAGCCCATTGCAACACATTACATCTAAGGACTTCCCCGCTCAATTTTGTTACAAGGCCGCGACATTTATTACGCCACAAGTACGCACGGCTGCCCCCGCTGCTTCCTCTTCAGAATCGAGAGCGCCAAATGGGCCCGCGCCGAGACGGTCTGGGTTCCTTTCAAAACCACGACTTTCTCATTTTGAATAAGGTTCACGCTCGATTACTGAATTCAAAGAAGATGATATTGTCAAGAAAACGCGGCCGGCGTTTATTCGCTATGTACATATTGAGGAGCCCCGCCGCCCGCCCGCCCGCCCGCTCCATTCGTTAACTACCTAAGCAGGAACCCCCGTCCAAGCCTGGAGCGCCGCCTCGTCAATGCTCCCGAGGACGTGCACCTCCTGGAGATTCTTCGCGTTCGCGGCGGCAAAGGCGCACTCCCTGCGCGCAAATCAGCGTTATAAAAAGGCAAAAGAAAAAATAAACAACAAACCTGGAAGGGAAGAAATCCTCCAAGCCGCGGACCGCCCACTGAATGGGCACGGCGGGGGCGAGCAAAGCGGGGTTG
Organism: Mycena vitilis; assembly: GCA_029203975.1. Taxonomy (NCBI): domain Eukaryota; kingdom Fungi; phylum Basidiomycota; class Agaricomycetes; order Agaricales; family Mycenaceae; genus Mycena; species Mycena vitilis. The sequence goes on from JARGYF010000017.1 coordinate 726,113, forward strand.
AGCACGACGCGGGTGTCCAAGGTGACACGGGGACGCGCGTTCGGGCAGCTCTGGCCATGCCAACGCAGGCAGCACATCGCCCATTCGGCCTCGGCGTCGGTCCAACGATGGTGGGAGATGCCACGTCCGTTACGGAATTTCTTCACGTTGGCATCGGCTTTTTTGCTGAAGGGAAGTCAAGGTGAGATTCCAGACACTGATTCCGGGTTTGGAACTCACTCGTCGTCGTAAAGACCTTGGATACGTCCTGGGCAGACCAGATACAACTTCTTGCTGGCTTCTCCGATGGCGGCAGTCACAGCGTGGTACGGCATCGGGCAAGTCGGACGCTCGGGCAGCTGGTCATCCGCGATCGGGGCGTCGAGACACTCCGCCTGCTGGTACGTGGGAAGCGCGGTGTACGCGGTGCTCGAACCGCGATAGAAGTACAGCGTTTTGGGGTCGAGAGCCGGCGCCTGGCACGGAGGGGCAGCCAGCTGAGTGGCGGTCACGGTCTGGGTGGCAGCAAGCAACGGCTGCGAGGAAACGAGCGGCGGCTGAGAGGCAGAGAGCGATTGCTGAGAGCCAGGGATGGACTGAGAGCCGGGCACGGGCTGGGAGGCAGCGGGCGTAGCGATGGGCGCGGCGTAGAATTGAGCAGCGGGCGTAGCAGGAATCAACTGAATGAAGTTCGTCATGGTGGGTCGACAAGTTTGGACATGGACGATGAGACTCGACATTTTGTAATTGGGTCTGAGGCCAGATTTGGGTTGCGGGGATTCCCGTGATCGGTGAGTTCTTGTCTCCCGCCACGTTCTTTTCATTAGTGGCGCTTCCCGCAGCATTCCTACTCTCGCTCTACCACGCTGAGACGTATCTGGGCCCGCCGCCCCTTGTTCTTCTCCTCCGCCTTTGGTTCCCGCAAAAACTCGACGCGCGATTGGCCGTCATGAGGACGGTCTGGACCAAACGAGCACGGCTTCGCTATGTGTCTCCGCGTCTTCTCTCTTTAAACCAAGGTCCAGAAAAAAGAAAGAAACCGCGCTACATAATAACTGGGGGCCCAGATCCTGCGGGACCTCAGTTGAAGAAGGCGCCGCTGTTTGGCCCGTCGACATTGCGCCTTCGCCAGGTCCCTCCGCGGCTGACAACGGTACCGTCCTACATAATAAATGGTGGCCTAGATCGTGCGGGACTTCACTTGAGGGACGCGCCGCTGCTCAACTCGTGGCATTTCCGCATAATAATTGACTTGTTCGTCCGACAAGTGTACGTGTGCACCGCGCTGACCGCAGGCGTCTAGATTGGAACCCAAGGCGTCCCTTTTCGCCTTAAATCCCCGTTCCCGACGTTCTCTCCATTGCGATTGCACCATGGCCCCCAAAAACAAAAAAACAAAAGACGACAAGAAGAAACTCATTCTCCTCCGTCCTTTCCGCTTTACCGGCCAGAGGCTCGACTTTCTCAACGAGCGCGTCGCATACTTCCACGTCGCCTGCGACACCGAGCGCATTCGTCCCTTCTGGTCCATCCTCTTCCACGATTATTGGGTCCAATTCCCCTGGCGCCTGCCTGTCCATGTCAACCCTTATCCCGGGATGAACGTCGCGCAGCCCGCCACGGCGCAGGAAATCGACGAGAGGGAGGTCGTCGTCTTGCAGACGCAATACGTACGCTCCTCTCTAATTTCTGCTCCCACTCTCTGACCCGCAACGTAGAGAGTGAAGGCGTTTATGTGGCATCACCGCACCATCCTCCGCCGCATGCAAGCCCAGGCCGGTGCGTCCTTTTTTTTCTTTTTCTGCGGCCTTTTGTTTACTTTCTTCCCAGCTGCTCACGCTGAACCCGTTGCCGGCGCCCCCGTCCCTCAGCCCCCCCTTCCTGACGCAATCCTCGGGAATGAGATGTACCTTGTTGAGCATGTTGTTGTCGCGTCGGACACCTCTTAGCTACTCGCGTAGTTGATTCCTAGTTAAATTTCTTGGATGTTTCCTACTGTCGCCTCTGCCGTGAATAATCAAAGTTTTTTCAGCGCTCTCCGTACTCACATAAGAAATTCGAGTAGCCTTCGCATTACAACGTCCAATAAAGTAATGATAAGGTTTTCATTTGTCAAACTACGTACATCCACATGCGTCCATATTCTCAGTGGTGGGCGTCGGAACAGCATGCATGAACATAAACTCGAGGTCGTCCTCGTTGTAGTTGTCGTCGCCCGAGTGGATGTACCACATTGATTGATGGGGCTTTCCTTCGTCCCAGTCAAAGCGCGTCAGGGCCTTGCACCGATTCAAATTCGCAACATAACTAAGTGCTTCTTTTAGTATACGTACTAGCCGCAGAGAAATCCCGGCGAACCTTTCGATTTCCAGATTGTCCGGCGTGGAGGCCCTTCGCTCAGGTTGAGCGCGCTGGATCATGAAGATGACATCCTCTCTCTCGAACGAGTTCTCAACAAGGCCATGTCCATCCGCAGGGCAGCACTTGAGATTTAGGCGTTCTATCCCCTTCACATATTCGGGGTCGTGTGCGTCGCCGTAAATTGCGATGGAGTGGCGCTTGACGTGGCGCGTGTAGCGCGCGAAAACCGTGCTGTCGGGAATTTGTCAAGGGACAAATTCCAGAACACCCCTTCACTCACCTCGTGCGCAGACTGCCCTGCGACACCCGACGCGCAAGTGCCTTTCCCTCTTCCCGCCGCACCCGCATCCGAACGCGTGCTTTCTCGCGTTCGGCCTCCTTATTGCGCTCGCGGTATTTTGCCTGCGCCTCGGCACGAGATGTGAATTTGTCCGGGCTGGCGTCGAAAGATGTAAACATATTCTCGTGGGATGTTTCCTGGGTTGGCGGGGCTTGGTGTTTAAATATGGGGAAGTTGCCGGTGTCCAAGTTGAAGTGTTCTCTGAGAGACGATTAATAAAAGGGCGATACATTACGTTGACACATACAAATTGCGCTCTCCCACTTCCCGGCGACAATGAAGGAAGGAAACAAAATCTTGCACTCCGGCGCGTACTGGCAGCAATATCACAGGAACCGTGCAGAGAGACGCGCGCGCCAGGAGGAGCGCTCGCTGCGCGGGCTGGGCAGTGACAATCAGTATGGATATGGCTTGGCCGGGGCACTCCCTTCGCAACCGCCCCTCATCACCTTCATTCCCAATCGCGCAGCCCCGGTGTACACCTTCGTGCAGAACAACGGGACCTTGGCCCCCTCCTCTGACCCACTTTCCATTCGTCCCTCCCCCGCCGCTGCAGATCACCACGACCCCGTGCTGCCAGCCCGGCGCGATGCGGCTCCAGCACCGTCCCAAATTGGAACTGCGACCCATCGTCGTGAAAGTGTTGCGATAGCTGCACGGGCGCAGTCGCGGCTGAGCGCCAAACCATCCGCCGACGAATTGCTGGTGCAGCGTTTCAAACGACGCGCCGACAGACCCGCCCCAGCCAAGGCAAAGTGAGTCGACGGTGCGACTGTGCGTGTTGACCGTATTGACTTCCAGGACCAGATCTTCGCAGCTCGTGCCCAGTCTGCCGTCGTCTAGCAAGATCGCCAGCGAATTTCGCGAGGAGCTTCGACGGCTGCGGGGTTGCTGATGGTGTTCGAAAGTGGACGGGGTAGCCGATATTTCTTGAATGATATTCACTTAATTTTGATCTCCGGCCTGCGGTGAAACACTGTCTTGAGAACGAATTGGAAAGTAGAAAATACCTGAAGTCCGAATTAGGAAGGTTCGTGTCGGACTACGGACCGAGGCCCGCCACCGTGATATCTGTGAAAAACGGGCCACTGGGTAAGCAATAGAGGCCGGAGTGAGTTGGAACTTGCGGAGGATGTTACTGGAGCACTCTTTTGTCGTTTTGAGTGGTAGTTTCGACCTGTTTCGGAACTTGCGAAACTGATTTCGTTTGGGCGGCACTTGAGCTTTCGAGTTTCCAGCGTATTGCTATGAGTCGTCTGCTTGTTCCAGGTTCAAACCTATGTTTGTTGCCGCAAGTTTACTTTTTGTTCCACGGGGACCCGATGAGTGCAGGAGGATTGTTAGAGAACGAATTGAGCCGAATTGGCGTGGGTGTGGTGGTGAGAAACTGAAATAAGGAGAATTGATTGTGATCAGATTGTCATCTAATCTTATCTCCCCAGACCTCGGTAAAGGCCGTGCTTCCAAACTGGTCTTCCCCGTCTTCTCTGCTGGTCTTCCCCGTCTTCTCTGCTGGGCTCTACCGTCGCATGTCGCGGTCGGTGACCAATTATTATATGCTTGCCTCTTTTTTTTGCAGAAGGCTCGCATTATTTGGAGGACCGAGGCGGTCAGTTGCCCTTTTGTCGTGCTAAATGAATGCAACCTAAACGCAACTCAAGAGGATCTGCGGTTTTCTTATGTTCAAGAGCGGGTTTACGCGCGAATGGCGCTGCGGTGATTCCGTCCATACCAGCGAGCGCACCACATTCCTTGTTGTCGACATTTGCTAGCCGTCCTTACTAAGCCTTGTCTTGACAAACCGTTGAATAATAATTTTTTTGGCCTCTCCTTTCTCTCGTGTGACAACGGCAAACAGTATATTTGAATATTCAAAGCGTCGTTCAGTACACGAGTAGCGATATTGTAAAGTACACGAGCAGTAGAGCAATCAAGAATTTCAGGGCGACAGAACATGCAGACAGGACGTGCAAGCAGGCGACAGATAGACGATACTACGAAGTAGATGGTACAGTGAGAGGTAGCGATGATTCTTCAAAAAGCAAGTGCGTGTCAAGTCAGAGTTTTGCCTGTGGGGTTGTCAGCGAGGACGACAGACGATGGGAGACGGCAACCTACCTCAGAGAAAAGAACCGCATCGTGCCTCCGCCCAGGTGGCATCATCCTTGTCGAGGCTGCGACGGGAGCGAGATCAGCCCACGCGCGCTCCACCTGTTCGCCGTCAACGTGCGAGCGGGGTTCTTGTCCAATGGTCAAGGCGCGAGTCCAGAGGCGTGCTAGGTCGTTCTCCGCCTCCTCTCGGGGATCGACAAAGGGACAGACCGAGTAGTCGTAAACAAGAAAACACTGGGTGCGGTGCGCTGCGGCATGCATTGTCGGGATGGCGAAGTCGAAGTTGGCGTAGCGTTCTCCGCGCATGAGATCGACGGCACGGTTGCTGTGAGTGCAAAGAAAAATATTGGTCAACGATATATATATACAAGGCGGCAGGCGGCAGCTCACGTTTCAGCCTCAAGCACCGCGACTTCCACATCGAAGGCCATCGAGTCCGTGCTGGTGTAGCTGGCCGCCGCGCTGCTAGAAGAAATCAATTAACAATATCAGGTCGAGGTACGCAGCTCACCTCGCAACCTCCGGCGCCGCAACCTCCATCTCAGCCTCCAGGGTGGCGACGTCCGCGTCGGCGGTGATCGAGTCTGTGTTAGCGCTAGATTGTGAAGAAGTGAGAAGAAAAAAATCAGGCAAGCAGACAACGCTGACCTGGATGCTTCACGCGTCTGGGAAGTCGTACGTTTCAGTCGCGGGTCGCCGGTTGGGAGTTTGAGACTGTGAGAGTCGTCAGTTGATATGCAAGAAGCTGAGGACGGACGCTTACCCGCCTCCTTGGCGCAGTTCAGCCATGGCCTCGTTGAATTCTTTCTGAAAGTGATGATGACCGCGCGGGAGGGTGCCTTCAGAACAGCCCATCTCAGTCTTGCGGCGAGGCATTTTCAATGGTGGCACACGTGGATTCTTGCAAAGGTCGCCGCGCTGTTGGGAGTAATAGAAGCAGCGGAATTGACTGTTGAAGTCAACGTCAGTGTCGTCTGTAAACGAGAAACCTCGACCAAGGCAGCCCAGAGATGAGGCCGCCGCACGTCCAAGGTCGGATGCACTGGGGAAATTGACCTCTGGGCTGCCTTCGCCGCGAGCACCAGATGGGACTGACCTTGTATGGGCGCGATTGAGTAACGGTGAGGGCGGGATTGGGTAAAAGTGCACACAGAGTCACATCGCGGTAGAGAAGGAAATTGAAAATTGAATTTGGGCCTGTTTGTTTGGGAGCCTATTGGGGCTGTGCCGAATTCTTTTTCAGTCATCTCCCTGCTTCTCAATCTCGACGCGTCGCGGATGTGTCACACCCGCGACAGGGCGCAAACCTCGCACGGCGGCCACTGGCGCGCCAAATCCCGTCCTCGCTAGTCGAAGCAAGATGTCGACCGCGCGCGCCAGGCGCCGCAGAAAAATTGCTCAGTCTGACTCGGAGGCTTCATCCTCTCACCTCCACGTCTTCTCCAACGAGGACTTCGGCCTGGTACCAGAGGACGCGCCCGGAGACGCGGAAGTTCTTCGCGTCTCCGGCGATGGGCGAAGAGTTTATGTCCAACAAATACAGGTTGACCCTCCGTCGCCGATGAAGCGTATGCGCAGGGAGCAGCACCGGCCGCCGGAAGAGCCCATGGCTTCTTTCTTGGACCCAAACGCGGATGGTCAATCAGCCGATCTTTTCGACCTCGGCGGAGAACGCTACCAGCTGTTTACCGACGACGACACTACACCACAGAGGTCGCCTTCACCTCCACCTGTGATCAAACCGAAACGCCCAGTGAAGCCCGCGGTCAGTCGGACATTTCTTGTCACCTTGGCCTACTGACTGTTTTTTGCAGGACATATCGTTGCACAAGTGGTTGTCCAAACGCGATGCCTATCTCCAGGCGATGACTTTTCGCCACGGAACCGGCAACAACGACGTCAATCTGTGTCCGTCTTGCGAGAACAAGGAGAACGGGCAGGCGGTATTTCGCTGCCGCGATTGCTTCGGCGACGTACTATACTGCCGCACGTGCACCGTCGAAATCCACCGCAAAGTCGGCCCTCTGCACCGCGTGAGCGTGAGTCTCCTCAAAAAAAAATTGATTGTCCTGGAGTGCTAATGGGAACTCAGAAATGGAACGGGAAATGTTTCGTCAAGACTACGCTGGCTACCCTCGGCTTACGCATCCAGTTTGGCCACCCACCACACCAGCGCTGCACCGGGCCAGAGCCTGGTCATGTAGATTTCGTATGCCTCGACTCTACCGGTATCCATACCGTCGCGGTCGATTTCTGCGGCTGCGAACACGCCCTCGCCGCCGGTCCGCCTGAAATACAGCTTCTGCGAGCTGGGTGGTTCCCAGCAACGCACGAACGACCTCAGACCTGCGCCACTTTCAATGTGCTCAAAGAATTCCACCAAGACACACTCCAGTCAAAAATGACAATGTACGACTTTTACGGAGTCCTGGAGAAACTTACCGACAACACGGGAATCAAACCCCCTGACCGGTACCATGAGTGGATCCGCCTGTGTCGCGAGTATCGCCACCTCGCGCTTCTGATGCGCGGTGGGCGTTCGATGGCATATGATTTTTCGGGGGTCGAAGGGACGAAACAAGGCGAGTTGGCTATTGATTGTCCGGCTTGCCCCAGGCCCGGTATTAATACGCCTGAGGGATGGGAGAACGCGTCGAAGGAGGAGAGGTATGTTTTTATACTTACCTACCTTGTCATGGCGCCGTACTAAATACTTTAACAGGTTTTTATATACCATATTTCTCGCTATGGACGCCTGTTTCCGTTTGAAGCGGCGCCTCATTTCCAGCGAGCTGAAAGACCCAGACTTGGGCTCCGGTTGGGCGTACTTGCTCAACACGATGCCGTACCGCGAATACCTACGGGGTGTAACAGACCAGAAGGAGGTGCGGCAGCCATTTTACTTCTCGAGCGCGGCGCTCACTGACATAATCGACCAGATGAACAGTTGCAGCGGTTTGGCGGCCCTGGACTTCGCCAACACCAAATTTTCCCGAGGTTACAGCACAACGGGCGTGGGCATGGGTGTGTGCGCGCGCCACGAGTTCGTACAAGCGAACGGTGTTGGCGATTTGCAGAGGGGAGAGCGGTATGTGTTTACCCCATTGTCACTGCTTGAACTATATTGACGAGAGCCAGGTTCGCCAACATGGACTATATATTCGCTTGCATCATGCGCCACAAGCACCCCGCGCTCTTCACCTTCGTAACCTACGACATAATGTGCAGCTGGAAAGTCCATCTGCAGGAGCGCCTCACGAAGCTCCCGCCCAAGATCCGCCTGTTCATCGTGATGGCGCTGATGCGCTTCGCGATCCCCAAAATGCACATACATTCCCATACGCTCGTATGCCAGCTTCTTTATTCCCTCAACTTGATCCTGGGCAGTGCAGAGGTCGAGGGGGAGGCAATCGAGCGAGCGTGGTCGGGTATCGGGGGCGTCGCGACAAGCACGCGCGACATGGGGCCCGGGGCGCGCCACGACGTTCTTGATTGCCAATTCTCCTATTGGAATTGGCAGAAGTTGGTGGGCCTGGGTACGTTCTTCTTATGCACATCTGAAATTATCATTGACAATGATTTTAAAGCGGAATCACTCCGTCGCCGCGTAGAACGCGCGAAGGAGGAGTTGCAGGAACAAATGGAAGCATTTGAGGAGTTCTCGTCCCATCAGATGGATCGCGTCCCGGAATGGAGGGAGCTCGTTCTCGAGTACGAGCTGGATGAGACCAAGACGAACCCTTTCGAGATTAAGGTCGAAGGTATGTGTTCTTTAGCGTTACGCATAAAATCTGGCTGATTACGAGGTCAAGGACTGACCGAAGCTCAAGTCCGTCTGCAATTCACGAAGGAGGAGGCGGAAGATGCGAAGCGCGGTCTCCCATCGGTCCACGATGTGAGCCCGAGCTCATTTATTATTGCGGGCTTGGATTTGGAGGAAGACCAGTATGTCATCCGCAGATCGTCATTCTTGGTAGGATCACTGACAATGTTATAGGCGTCGCGTCCGGGTTCAAGCCGAATTGAAGAAAGCACAGACAACGGGCCAGCAAATCGACCTCGCCTCCATGCGCACGAAGCTCAATCGGGGGATCGCGCGTTTCCGAAAGATCCAGCAGACGTACATGCCGGCGGCGATCCAAGTCCTCAGCGACCTTGCTCAACCCGCCAACACTCTGGCAGAGGATGTGCCGCTGCTCCTCCCATCGGCGCTGTCGGACGCCCAGCGCCTGCGCTGCATTCCCGGATTGGAGCATCTCGAGGCGCTTATGCGCGACGCACAGTGTCGTACGGGCCTCGTTCGCCTACGCAATCAACTACATATCAAGTCGCGGCTTCTGACGTACAAGAAGAATCAGTCGCGGCACCAGGGGGCGAATACGAGGTCAAGAACGATCGTGAACCGCAATGAAAGCAAAATTCGCCTGCATTCAGAAAAATACCAGACGGCGTGGGAGGCGATGCGGAAGCTCAACGGCGGGGACGAGAGGCTGGTAGGATGGAGGACGCTGAAGCGTGAAGACATTCGGTGCATGGAAGATCAAGAGGATCTTCGGAAGAAAGCCAAGGCGCGGGAAGCCCAGGCGGCGAAGAGGAAGACCATTATCGCGAACCGCATCGAGGAAGGCATGCTGCCCGCCGAGATGGACGACGACATGGAGTGCGACGACCTCGAGCCAATCCCGGGCGTTGAGCGTGGCCCGGAGAACCAGCGGCAAGTGTCCTGGATCTGGACACTTGCTGGTGCGGACGGGACGGACGCAGGACTCGAGAAAGGTCCGTACTTTCTGCTTTTTATTAATGGACGAACAACGAAGCTCATGTGCGCATAGCACTACGTGTGGAGTGGTCGAAGGCCTTCGCCCGGACGCGGCGGTGGACCGAGGAGAAGCGACTCCTCGACGAGGAGTACCAGCGCCTTCTGGACTCGTTCGACTACGAAGCGCAGGTATGGGACACTCGCGCCCTCACCGTTCCCATAGGCGTCTTGTCGCGAGCAAACGCAGAGGGCGCCGTGGCATATGCTACACGCCACGCGGATATGTACCGCGATCTCAAGACAAGGGCGCAGAAAACCTGGACGGAGCCCAGATTGCGGAGGGGTCAAAAACGCGCCCGTCACGTACCGGCGGCTGTGAGTGCGCTGGAGGCCGAAGAGAGGGCGGAGAGCGCGGAGAGGGCGGCGCTGGAGATGCTGCATAATGATGCGGAGTGGGACGAGGACGACGACGACGACAACGTTCTGCGTGGCGACGTGGAGAGCGACGAGGAATATATTATGGGGGGGGAGGGATACGACGACTGATGCTGGCTAGACCCGCCCGTTCCCTCTCCTCCACCGCACTCTACATTCCACCTTGCACACCCCATCTCCAGCACGCCGACCTCTCTCTCCCTGCACGATGCCGCCCGCCCACGCCAAGCCGCTTCGGTGTTACGTGTAACATTGGACGGGCGCCGCGCCCTATTGGCGCATACATCCCTCACCTCTCCACCTCTTTCGTAGGGTGTTCCCAAGCATTCACCGCTCCGCTGCGGCGACGCCCTGACTCGCTGGCTGTTCACGCATCGGGGTGATTCCTCGTCAGCACCGTCCGCGGGTCTTACGTGTAACGAGCAACGCAACGTGCATGAGCGCTTCCTCCTCACCGCCCTCCCCATCCCCCATCCTCCCGGCAATGGTGTCGTCCCCAGCGGTCTACGTGACGGGGCAAACGGCGGCTGCACCCTGGCCGCGCGCCTGCACCGTCTGCGGATGTTACGTGTAACTAGCGACGTGCTGCACGCGCTATTTGTGCGAGCTCCGTCCGTCCCCGACTTCAAGCCAACCTGGAGCGCTTGCTGCTCCCCGTCTCTACCTCGGCACTCCTCATTTCAACCACCAGACGGACGGACGGTGCGGCCCAAATGCACCTGCCCCGCTGCCCGTGTACGCGCGAACATTACGTGTAATTCACGTCACTGGCCCCAGGCGCGCAACGAGCGGGCAGCGGGCGGGCAGCGGGGGCGCGACAAGCGGGGAGTTCCGTGGCTCCTCGTTCGCACGCCGGAGCATTGTGTGGCACACGAGCGGCGAGGGCAGGGAGCGGCCCGGAGGGGCGCGGAGCAAGCGCGGGGGCGGGCTTTTTGTTTTTTTTTGCTTTATTTTGGTCGCGTTACGTGTACAACCGCAAGGGCGGGATTGGTGAGCGCGAGGGCGGGCAACAGAGGCGCTTTTCATGTTGTTTTGTAGCTGCTTACCCAATACATGCGCCAGTGCGCCTTCACTTTTCAAAAATTGGTGGTTACGTCTAACAGGGCGGGCGGCGAGCGGGAAGCAGGGCCCGGCGGGCGCATGGGCGCGGGCTCGCAACGTACCCAATATTTACGTGTAAAACCGTTAAAAACTGTTATTTGCATATTAAACGGTTCCCCACGTCCATTTTGGGCCCCGCAACCGCTCCGAGCACCGCCACCAGCGACCGGCAGCGTCAAAGGCAGCAAAAGGATCAATAAATGATCGATTTGAGCGATGCCGAGCTCGCAGGGATGCCGCAGAGGCAGTGCTGAACCGCCAAAACGGGTAGCCAGAACATAACACATTACGCGGTAGAGCCACAGAGGTGAGTTAACTAGTTATTCTAGGCTCATGAGGTGTCGCCGCGTATCGCTCTCGCTCAGACGATGGCAGCTCAGCAAAAATCTTGCGAGCAACGAGCGCCCGGAACGACGCGTCTGGTTGCTTCGCGGTCCGCACACTCGATCCGGATGCGACAGAGGTCTTCCATTCGCTTTCCACCGAGGGCGCGACAAGTGTGTCGTAGTCTTCGCGCATGAATTGCTGATAGGCCTGCCTCGCCTTGGGGGCTGATTTGACGCCCGAGAGTTTCGAAAGAAGTACCGTCCAGGGATCCTTGCGGGGATCGACCTTTCGAGCCTTTTTACGGAGGGAGCGCGCACGATATTTGAGCCATCGCCGTATGCGCTAGAAGTCGGTGTTAAGTGGGCATACGATCACGTGCGACCGACGATGCTCACCTTGTTCACCTTGTCGACTCTGGCACATTTGCGGATATCCTCTTCCTCTGTCAATACCTCCTCTGCGATGACCTCCTCCGGATCGAACGGCAAAAGCTCCTCGGGCTCCTCGTGGTCCTCCAATCTCCAGCTGATCCTTGCGTGGTACTCTCTTTGGACTTTCACCAAGTAATTGCGTTCTTCCAGCCAGCCCTGTCCCAACGCGTGCCCGTACGACTCGATGTGAGGGGACAGCACGGTTTCCCGCATTCCTTCGGCCCATAAACGCAGATTCTGGCGCTTATCCTTCGGCACTCGTTTCCGTTTGCGTTCTTTGGCCATGGTCTATAGTTTCTGAGCAATCCTGTCGGTCTTGCTGGAAAACGCACAGCACACACCTGAGGTTTTGGACGCTTCTTTGACTGATGTGTTCTCTAATTGACAAGGATACTGGCTGCAGCCAAACCACGCGTGTCTTATGAGACAATTTACCACCCCTTCGGCCAGGCCGAAACCGGGCCTTCGTCCCTTCTGAATCTCGGTCGGCAATCTCGTATCCTGATCGACCAATTACGCAGCCAGACCCCCAACCCCGTTTGAGTTTCGGACCTCGAATTTCCGTCACATAAAGGACGCGTCCTAACGTCCCAATTTATTTAACCCCCATCTTTCTGCACACATCCCCTGCATGTCTCAGCCCACCTCCAACACTGACTCCCTCGTTGCAGCCGTGTCTCCCGCTGCTGCCACGATGGATTCGACTGGTCCGGTAACTTTTCCCGCCCCCTCCCCCGCGCCTGTGATGTCCATCGACATCCCCCAACTCATGTCCTTCCAGACTCTGATCTCGCTACCGGCCGTATCGTTTATTTGTTCTCGTCGCGTAGTTTAAAGTTTACCGAAATGGATCGTTTATGCACCCGTGTGATATCGCTTGCCGTACACGAATCTCGATCCCGATCTGGCTCCAATGAGATCTTGAGATATGGAACAAATGTCCCGGGTCCTCACGGTGAGTAAGCCCGGGTACACGCTCTGAAATCGATTCACAGCATCGTCCTCCCCCCGGGATGTCCAACACACTGGAAGAGCAGCTCGGTGCTCTGACCTTGAACAGAACCGCTCTTTCCCGCTCACCGTCGCCCACATCTTCGTTATCGTCGTCCACCGTGTCCACTGAATACTTCAGTGATGAAGATTCCCCATCCGAACCCACCCCTGCGCGTGGCCCGCCCGTCCCGGCTTCGCGACCGTGCACGCCTGAGCCACCTACGCATCTCCCCTCGTCACCCCGCTTGTATACCTATAGTTCGCCTAGCAAGCGCGCAGTGACTCACGACTGGTATGTGCATGCATCGCACTTTGTCATAATGTTTCCTTACTCAACTCATTAGGGCCGAAGCTGCGCACGCTACCATCGGAATACCGAATGCTGGTTCTCAACGCCTCACCCCACGTCGCCGCAAGAACAAACCAAGCAACGCGTACACTGTGTTCTTTGGCAGAAATCCCGGATGGTACAACAGTTGGTGAGCGATCCCAGTTGCCTGAATTCCCCAGCATATTGATTTCACCTAGGGATCAAGTCCAATCCTCGGTTCAGGGGGTGCGTGGCGCCATATATCAAGGATATCACTCGGACTCCGCTGCCAGCTCCGCCTACGAATATGCGAGAGTGCGCCTTTGGACCGGTGTGTGCTCAACCTCTCCGAATGCACCACTTCCCTGGGCACATCTTCGCTCCCGTCAACTCCCTGTGCCTTTCACGGGCACGGACAGTGAGACTAACACTCTGCATTGCGGCAAGTGGTACGTGGTGTACAAGGGACTTTCCCCCGGCGTTTATCAGTCTTTGTGAGTGTCGTCCTCTCGGTTCCCGACCTGAATACTGAGCTCCTTGCAGCCTTGAATGTGGAATCAATACGGTCGGCATTCGCGGCTCCGCGCACGACGCCGCCGACAGCTTGGACGCCGCCACTATCAGCTTCCTGAAAGCCCGCGACGCCGGTGAAACCGCCTCGTATCCAGCAAGTCGTGTAGTTAATTAAATATACTTACATGCAATCTTGAATCTTCGCTCGTATCTTCCGTGTGACAAAATAAGGAAAGACTGGATGGATTTTATCGGGCAACGAGGTAATCATAGACTAAGAGCTCCAGCGTGATACAGTGGGTATGCATCACGCTGCAGCTTCGAAGGACTAACAACAATCCTTTGGGAGACTGTAAGTGAAATTGGATGGAAAACAAATGATACTTACCTCTTCACCGTCCCATGGGCGACGTCGCATTGCCGTGGGCCCACATCCGCTCTACTCCTTCACCGTCGCTCATCGTGCTCAGTCTTTTTCTGTCCAGTTGGCAGAGCTGTGCATGGGCCGCAGCGTGGCAAAGCGGAAGTCGAACTTGTGCGCCCATCTTCTCGCCATTCAGCGCAAGGCGGGGGTCGTGCGTACGTTCAACGTCCAGGGCAATGCGAAAGTCGGGTTTGGGGTCTGATATGGCCGGTACAGTCCTTTTCCATCGGCGAGCGGCGTGGTACGATAAAGCCACGGCGAGAATAGTCAGTGCAGCAAGCGCCGACACGAGGAGATGGATCATGTCGCGTCAATGAAAGAGTACGAATGAAGGAACGTGGATGTTGATGGTTATTGACAGGCCAGATCACAAGCGTCTAATCTTAAGCGCCGAGTCTTTATCTTCTGCACTGTTCCCTCGAGGGATATGTGCTCCCTCTAAGAATTCTACTGGCTCATCCCACCGTGAAATCATAATCTTATATGTAGACACGATACTTATTGGGCTGCGCAATGATTTTAAAATGATTTGTTTGCCATCAAGCTTGCGAACTCTCTACGAAATCTGCAAGAACAGCACTTTGAGGGTTTCTAACGTCAAACATGTTCGTCTCTGACCACTTTCAGGTATCCTATTTTTCTTTTGCCTCAAAAAACTTGAAGGATTGACAGGTATGTCTTGAATTACACGTTTCTTAGTCTCAGCTGGTGCCTTGTTCCCTCTGTATCTCGCATTCCAATATTTTGAGGAAGTGGCGCCGCGGCGAGTGATGTTTGATGATGGGCACCGCCACTGATGGTAGCGGCTTCCTTGCGCCCACAACACTGAATGGCTCGCTCAGGAAACTCAGCGCAGTCCAACGCCTGGTGAGCCAACGTTGCCTTCTCTCTCAAAGTCCTCCTTACACAAGACCAGCCTGGATAAGCTAAATCTTACTCTCCGGATCCAGAGAGATGGACCCGTCACCAGACCGACCCTCAGACGCCCCCACCAGGAGCAGCTCGCGACGGAGGAGACCGTCAAGCACAAGATGTATGTCTTTCCCTGCTTGGTACTTATCTGACTATTTCTCATCATGATGTCCAGGTCGCGATACACCAGGGACGAACGGGCCGCCATAGCAAAAGCAAAGGAGCAAAACGACCTGCGACGTGCCAAGGCTCGGGAGCGGATGGCCTTGTACGAAGTCCAGCCGTTGAATAATATTTGAGCTTACTTCCCCTTGCGCCCACAGACGCCGTGCCAGAATCAAAGCCCTGCCAGAGGAGGAGCAGCGCGAATACCAGGAGAAGGCCCGGCAAGCGAGGGCAAAGTGGCGGGCAGAGCGAGTGTCCACATATCCTTCCCGACCTTGTCCATGAACATTTGAATACAGGAACCGCCGCTACCTTCAAATCGCGTCGTGGGATTATAGGAACCGGTGAGTTCTCCGTTCACAGTACCCTCTGTTGTGCTCACGACACCACCCACTCCAGGAAATTTACAGAATTGCGGGAAGCGTACGCGGGATCGACTGAAAGAACTCGTTACGAGGAGTATGTCACCAAGTCAAGCATTCGTCGTGCCAAGAAAAGTCGGGCTGAGCGGGCTGAGCAAAAACGCCTGGAGGCTGCACAGAACGAGACGGACGACTTGCCCGATAGTAGCGAAATATCCACCTCCGACTCCGACTCGTAAAGCTCTCACTTCACGTACACTCACTTTCTCGCATCCTCGCATTATGTATCACTAGTTTTCCAATGCTATCCTCATGCTTTCGAATCTTGCAGCGTGATTTTCAATGTAAAGTCCCGGCGGGCGTCCGCGTCGCTGCGGAAGCCCGACGAGACGATGTAAATTTTAAAAGGCCACATAAAAGACATTATCTACATAAGCCTAGGGAATACGAGACCATCAAAGTCGTAAGTGACACGAGCGGTGTTATTCCAATCCGGATGGGCGAGAGCAATACAATGCTCCTCCGCCCAGCAACGGAAAGGAGCGGAGGTCATGACGGTACGACACGAAGGGCAATTGAAGGTGTACTCAAGAGCCATGCGGACGCAGGGATAGCAATGGCTGTGTCCGCATGAAGAGCTGAAGGGAAGAAATCAAGATCAGAGGGTGCATTTCAGAGCAAAAGACGCGACGCACGTAACAGGGCACATCTTGACTTGTTTACAGACGGAACACTCTAGATGGGGGGTGGCTTCGGGGTCTCGCGGAGGAGGCTCAACACCATCGATCCAAAGACCTTTCAAGCTCAGCGGCTCGGCGCGCGGAACGCGCGAGCCCGCTGTCAGGGTCTGGCGCGCTTCGGGGGTGGACACGAAGGCGACGTCCGCGAGGGGCTGGCGCATCCACGGTGCATGCGCAACGGTGGTGACGGGAGGGCGAGCAACGGCTGGGGCTGGCGGGCGAGTGGAGACAGAAACCGCGCTGGCGGAGGCAGCCACGTTCTCTTTCGTGATCTTGCGACGGCGGGGAATCCGGGGTGGAGGCGGAGAATTGGCGCGCGCACGCGCATCGCGCTGGGCAGCATAAAAGGCAGGGTTGATGGTGCTGGCCGGTCGAGTACGCAAATACGAGAGACGGTTGAGAGCTGGAGGAGGATGAGTGGCTGCGGGGCGCACTACTAACTTGAAGACACACCGGCTCTCATGGCGCGCGAGTCCTTCAAGACAACATTGGAGGATCCGGATTTTGAGGCGGGTCGTGTGCGGCGTGTGGGAGAAGCCGTCAGGGGAGCCATGGAGATGGGAGGTCAAGCAGCCACATCGGATATTCCAAGGACGAGATTTAAAAGAGAGAGGCCTGAGTTTGGCTATGTTTGATTCAAAGCGCTTTGTCATTTGAATCGATCCCATTTTGGGAAAACGCGTCTCGACCAAGTCTCGACAATCGACAATCTACGTATTTACGAACTCGTCAATGGTGCTGTACATCTTCATCGCCGCCTCAAAACGACGACCACGCGCCCTCTTCACTGCCTCCATCTCCCGGGGACCGGCATCGTTCTCGAATGTGGCGTCATTCACATAACCGTTCGTGATGTAGCGGTACAAGCCGCCTGGCGAATATTGAGAAAAGGCGTACTGCTTCTCCCCCGGACGAACATTCACGAACGAGTAGCGCATAATTGCGGCGGGCAACAGAATGGTCGCGCCAGGCGGGAACCGGATGATGAAGCCGTCGTCCCACAAGATGATGTCGCCACCGTAGCGTGAGTCGTAATTGCCTAAGGCTGTGAGGGCGCGCCAGCCGTGAAGAAGGTCCCTGTCCTGCAACCGCGGGGCCGATCCCATGTCGCCGAGGTCGAACTCCGCAGCGGAATAGGCACCGGGGAATTCGCGTCGCAGCTGAGAGTCGTACTTGAAGATGAGGTCCGTCGCGTTCTCAGTATACGCGTACAACTTGGGGCTGAAAGACTGGTAGATTGCTGTTCCCAATGTAAGCCAAATGTTAAGCGCAAGCGTAGTTGTACTGACTGTTCTGGAAGGCGGCGATATCTTGAACGCCTTCGTTCTGCAAGATGAGACCGGTCTCAATGCAATTGGCGAGGTCGTGCTTAACGTTTTGAGGCTTCTGGAGACTACTTCAGCATGGTGGTGTGATGTTGCGGAAAACATCGACTTACTGGTCCCTTGGCCCCACCGTATTCGACGCCTACTTTCAGAACTGGCTCCTGAAGCGCGCTGTAGTCCGCGTATCCGGCTGCGCGGTCGAACACCGCGCTGGCAGAAAGGATGGTCTGGCGCCAGCCGATAGCATCGGTGGGCGAAGGGACGACAACGGCGACAATGCGTCCTTTGTTGTCGGTCATGGGCGTTGGGACACTGTAAAGGGTGAGAAATCTAATGACACATTCTTGACTGTGAAACTGACCCGCGGCAGTCGAAGGCCTTGAACCCTGCGTTGATAACCTGCTCGCGCGACAGCGAAAAACGAAGAGGCTGGATGTCGTTGAGAGGCGTCCGTCCCGTAGTAACGCGCCGGGGGCGAAGATCGTACGGACTGAATGAGCGAATGGAATGGATCGTCCATGCACCGGAACGGGCGGCTTGACCGTGGAGAGGGACGAGTTCGGTGGTTCCTTGAGAGGAAGAAAAGGTCCACTGCGTTGCAGGTAAGTAGAACTCGATTAATGCAAAATGATAAGCTAACCTCGTCCTCAGACATGCTTTCGTCGCTGTCCAAGTCCTCCTCGGCGGGGCCATCGGTGGACGGCATCAGCGCGTCGGACGCTGCCTGCGACGACGCTACCTCCGACTCACCATCGTCGGAGGCGGCGTCGTCCGGGCCAGGGCGAATCGAGGTTTCCCCACGCTGATAAGGAGACAACTTCTCGCGCTCGGCCAGCTGAGAAAATTCCTCGGAGAGGACCTGCTTGAGATCGAAACGCCAGCGGAGGGGGTGGCCACGCGCAGGGAAGCTGAACTTGAACGGTTGGACGTCACCGGAGCGAGTATGCATGTACATGGCTGAAAGGTTTTTTGTTTTTTTCCTGTGGACTGGCTGTGTTCACTTATATTCATTTTATAGCTCACACATCCTCTGCAGCCTCGCGCCGGCTAGCTCCGCATCTTAAGATTCACGGCCTCGTTCAAACCTGGCATCATGGGCATGGGAATTCTGCGATGCGTTACCCGATATCTAGATCCCAGACGCTCGGAGTCTCGGACAGAAGACCCATCAGCAACCGCAAGGGGAGAACCAATCAACGGATAATTCCGGAGCAACGCGTTCCACTGGCGGCCGCTCCCGACATCTAAGGGCCAAGTCCCTCTTCTTCTGTACACCGACAATGGCGAGCCACGACCAGAACAGTGCCAACAAGACGAACACTTGTAAGTAAAGTTTATTGGTGCGCTAACATTTCTATGTTCTGACACACCTTGCCAGGTCGCGAGCTAGTTCTCTTCGCGCCGTTGCGCTGGCCCCCGCTTTCAGCTTCCCTGCAAAAGGGCGAATTCTGGTACGAGGCGCTATTGAGCTCAAGCCTCGCCGTCGATGGATCATACAACAATGGCGAGTTGAGGTTGGGTATTCCTTTCTATCTGTCGAGCCCAGTGACTGACTACTCTTTTCAGGGAGCACGTCGCGCATCTATATCTCTCCTACGACATCGCCTGCCAATGGCATCGCAACGGTGCGTAAGCCCCTTCCTTGACGAGCCTTCCAATACTGATGTACTCATCTCGAGAGCAGTTCGACGTCGGCCTAGCTAGTACATTATTATTTTCTATGAATCGAGTTCTTTCTGCCTCCACTTCCCCGCCGCGTTCCCGGTGCTTCCCGGTGCTGTGCTAAAAAAACCAATTACCCTATTGGACGTAACTTCGCCGACGGGTGATTCATCGGTTTCTCCGCCGATCCGCATCCACGGCGTCAGATGGCCCACCTCACAACAGTAAGGTAAGGGACGCAATGGATAAATCCCGATGTTCAACAAGGAGGGGTCTAGCTAACTAAAACGAAAGGGAGGGATAGGCATGGACATCCCTAGCCCGCCGCTGGACTATTCGCAAGCCTGCAAGCAAGGCGGTCGAATAAAGTCCGAATGTCGCAAGGCCGCCGTGACGACATATGGGGTAATCAGGCGTGCATGCGGAGAGTTCGGGGGCGACTTGGTAACGACTGGGAAATGTATGTATTTCATAGATCTTTGATTTATTGCTTCTGATTGCTGGTTTTGTGAAACAGGGCACCGGTGGAGACCTATGTACGGCAGCTTCATCCATGGCATTAATTGCCTGCGCCGCGTTTTTTCCCCCTCCGGTTGGCGGGAAGTATGATTTGTTGTTTTTTTTTTTTTGATTTTTGGCTCGGTCTAGCAGCTACGACGCAGTGGGTACCCATCCTCGAAGCTTTGCGTACCAGAGTCTGAAGAGAATCAATCAATCAGAGTGGGCACCTTTTTTTGCAGGTGATTCGATTGCTTCTGATCGCTGCTATCCTGAAACCAGGAGATCAAGTAAAAACCAGGAGATCAAGTAACGGCAGCTGGCGAGACTGGGCCCATGGTGACGAATTCCATTGGGAACAACGGCCGACTTTCTTTTTCCTTTAGGGCTCTAGTTCCAGGGAAGGCGGGACTTATCGAGACACGCACCGGCGCTTCACAGAAACCTCCAGGAACTTGCGGGGGCCGCGCTAGGTCTGCCCTGAAAGGTGTATCTGGACTGCCTTGTTTCATCAATTCACACGTCATATAGAATGCGGAGAGTTCGAAGAGTGACGCGTATTTCTTTTCCCAAGCGAGCATGCAGGGCTGATTGCAACGATAGGAAGCAGCCGGTCTCAACTCGCTTAACTTGATCTGGCTGCACGTCGCCGCAGTTTTCTTCCGTCCAGGTCGAGTTCTTGTTTTTCCCAACTACGGTGGGTTTCTTACTGTTGATTGTTTCCGTGGTACTTACTGCTGCATCGATCGTGATTCACGGAGTTTCCTCAAACGGATGACAGGGGTTCGGTGACAGTTCCGAGAACAGCCGAGACCCCGCAGATCTTCAAGATAGCCGCGGAATCAAAGGAAGTCTGATGGTTCCGTCTGTTCCGGGACATTCACAGACCGACAAGCCGGGGGGAAGTGAATGCATAGAAATAAATGTAGGGGAATGAAGTACAAGTGCCCCGCTTCCAAAACCGAACCACTGCGCCGTCTCTGGCTCCCGCCGTGGCTAACTTGGACATGGAACCATCGACGCCCGAAGAAGCCACTCCTTGTTCTCCCGAGGCAGATGCTGAGACCAAACTCGACGCCGAGATATTGGCGCTGTGCGTAATATAATTTTATGTGCATGCGTCGCCTCACCGCCTTTTTTCAGCTCCACAATGGATGTTCCCGACTCCGAGCAACGGCATTACCACGACCTCGACGACACCCTGCGTCACATCGATATTATTCACGAGTGCGACACCTGCGGTGCTATGGGCTACATCGGGACGCGTGCCACGCCGACCTGCCCCCGATTCATCGTGTGCTTAGAGTGCTGTCCGACGGTCAAGCAGTGCCTTCCTTGCTGTCTTAATCAGCACCGCCGCTTTCCCCTCCACTGGGTCAAGGTATTACCGTTATTCTTAATATGACTTTTGCTGACACCCGATTTAAGGCATGGAGCCGCCATGAAAGCCGCTGGTCGACAAGAGCACTGGGCACTGTGGGGTTTGTGTATCAGCTAGGCCACGGTGGATACGCGTGTCCTTCGCCCAGCAGCCAACGGATTATGGCCGTCATCGCCAACAACGGCATCCACAACGTCCCTTTTCGTGCCTGTCAGTGCCCAGGCCATCAGCAGGAAGTCGCCCAATTGTTGGGGGTTCAGTGGTTCCCGGCGAAGGGAAATCCCGTGTCTAGATGTGTTACTTACAGTGTCCTGGGGATATGTAGTCGATTGGGATTCATCGAGGGCGGCATAGTTTAGCAAACTCTCATAATGTACGCAGTATCAGAGTTTTCTAACGCTAATCTAAATTGTTGTGTTTGTTTGAGTCACGTGGCGTATCCCTTACATTCCGCGTTCCGCGTCCTCATTCGGTGCTGAGATGCTATTTGGCCGATCCACGACTGAATGGGCCTCCTGGAGATCTCGGCTAGGGTCCTGTCCGGCTTCCCTCCTCCTCATCGTTGTCTCTTGCGCGCATTCTCCTCGAAAACATGTCTCAAGATACTGCCTTCGTCCGTTACAGGTCGCAACGGATGGTTGACGCCGACGTCGGTTTTGGGGAGGAGAATCGGTCTCAGGTCGTCGCGGATCACGCCGTCTACATATCAACGGACGGAAACCGCAGGGCGGAAGAGCTCTTGAATGTTGCTCACAAAAAGCGGCGCATCAACCCGAACGAGCTCCACGACACATTCGCGCAGTGGATCCCGGTCGAGGAGTCGTTGGACTTCGAGAGTGAAGATGTCGACAAGGTCTCGGCCGTCCCTGACGCGCTCCGTTCGTCTGCAAAACGGAAGGCGTACACAAGTTCGGTATGTCGTTTGTCTGGCTTTTTTCTTTGGTCCGCTATTGACGGTAGTCGGTTAGGACGATCCAATGGCTCAATGGAGACCAGTCAAGCAGTTCTTTTTGGATGAGCTGCTCTGGTGCGAGGGATTGGGATACGCTGCAGGGCCAGCGTTGCCTTGCTGCTCGCTGTGCGGTGACGATGTGTCAAAGTGCGGGCGCCTTTTCAAGTGCCACGACTGTGGGCCGTTTCTTCAGTGCAAGAAATGTTGCGTGAAGCGGCATGCACTGACTCCACTGCATATGTTAAAGGTGAGTATGGATTTATATCTGATGAGCGTGGCTGACGGTCCTAAAGGAGTGGAACGGAGACTGCTGGCAAACCGCGACTCTGCGCAAGCTGGGGCTTGTTTATCAGCTTGGTCACGCAGGTCTGCCATGTATCTACCCGGCGGCGGAGACGCGTACGATGACCGTTATCCACACCAACGGCATCCACCAAGTCCGTTATCAATACTGCAATTGCACTCGGTCTCACGCTCTGGGGGAATATAATAACTTGTCCCAGCTTCTGCGCAACAGGTGGTATCCAGCCACGATCACTGAGCCCACCACATGCGCCACTTTTAATGTCCTCGAACTCTTCCGGTTGCTCAACGTCGTCGGGAATACTAACTGCCACGACTTTATGGGTTCCTTGGAGCGCCTGACGGACGCAGCATGGTCGACGGGTATGGAATGGGTGCCTGTGAGTGGGTCCTTTTACTGGACGCGCCAGTGTTCATGTATCACCTTTCCAGGATCGCTACAAACAATTTGTGAGGATGTCTCGTTGTCAAGTGTATAATCGGTTATACTCGAGGTCCACTGGGAGTGACGTTATCCGAGTGTTTCCCGATTGGTTCGTACTTCCAACTGCACGAGGGTTCTTCTGAGAATACTGCTAGTTGCGCAAGATTCCCAAAAAGGAAGGCGGAGGGGTAGGCTGGTAGAAGATCAGAAAAGGCTCGTAAACTTGGATTACGAGACTTGTCAAAGGCGAGGGTGGAAGAACTGGCAGCGAGGGGCTACTGGTTCAAGCGTAGGCGAAGACGAAGGACTTGAGACGAGAACGGGGGTGAAGGGTGACACAGTAAACGGTTCTACTGGTCGAGAAACGAAGCTTGGGGCAGGATTATCTTGCAGATTAAACCCCCAAGGCCACCTACAGTTATTCAGTGGCGAACTACGGGCGAGTGTCCACGCGACACTAGCTTAGTTAGACGTAAGAGCCGGCAAGCAAACCGTTTACTTGAGAGCTCCAGAAAGCGGCGGCGAAGGCAGCAGCGGTGGCGGCGGCGTAGAGCAGCAGCGGTGGCGGCGGCGTAAGCAGCAGCAGTGGCAACAAGACGTTAGGCACCAGATGACGGCCAAGTCACAGGCGGAACGGGTGGTGAAGGCGCAGCCTCGAACTGCCCAACACGCGTCGTTAATCGAAGGACAAGCCTCTGCGGAGCACCCGGTCCGAGCAAGCAAGTCAGAAAGCGAAGGCCTCTACGCAGCACTAGGTGCGCAGCAAGCAATTCGCAGAACGTAGGCCTCTACGCAGCACAATGTGCGCAGCAAGCAAGGTGAACGAAAAATGGGTAGATGATTCGCTTCTTACTAGGTACATTCGGCTGTCTATATATACTAATTCCGCAGTCCGTCACGCGTGATGTTACGAAGGCGTGACCCCATTGTCCTACGTCATGCGCAGTCGATGATGTCACGTCCGCAGTTGATGCCATCATTTCCGCAGCCATTGTTCTTTCTTTGGGGTTCGGCTTTCCCCAAAGAATTGGATTGCGCAATCACTTCTCCCCAAAGTCCATTGCGTAGTGGATTTTCATGATATTGCTCGCTTCTGAAGGAAGGCTGTAGCGAGCCATCAAATTGGTCCTGGCTACAAACACTTTTGAGCCATGACATCGTCAGTGGGGCTTTTTGCAAAGGTGCAAACGAGCGGGACGCGCGCACGATCCCGCTGGTGTCGAAGCAACGGCATTGGGGGAGCTGACTGTGGTGTGTTGGCCATGTCCCTTTGATGGAAGAAATATGCCGCCCGAATGGCGTGATGTAGACCCGCGCTACAGGTGCGTCACTTTATTGCACGCCGTGCTGAATTAACAAGGCGCAGATTTTTATACATGCTAATCCTCGCCCTCGACGCCAACTTCAAACTCAGGAATCGCTTACGGGTCAACGAAATAAATGATCCGTCCTTAGGCCCTGGTTGGGGCGCGTTCGTGGAGCCGAAGGGATACAAGAAACATCTGAAACACTATGTCGCGGAAAAAGATGTACGTTTTTCAGTTTGTAGCGCGCTAAGGCCTTCGACTCATGCATAAATAGGTCAGTACTTGCATTGCGTTCGCAGCGCTCCTACAGAAGGATACCAGAATGACTACGGGACTGCGTGTATCGGGTGTCGGCGGCTGCGTGTGCGCCCGGCACGAATGCATGCGACCAAATGGCCTCGGGGATTTGCAGAAAGGGGAGCGGTACGTGACATGACTCGTGATGGTCGCCGTTACCAGCGTGACTCAATTTTGTCGCAGATACGCCAACATGGACTACGTACTCATGTCGGCGATTGCTGGCCTCACCCTCCTTGCCTTGACCATCTCCTACGATATTGCCTGTCAATGGAAGAAGAACCTGCCCGTGCGCAACGAGAAACTCGACCCTCGCATCCAGCTTGATCTTGAGAAGATCGACGTGCAATGCGGCCTTCCGGTTTGGCACGCGGGGTCTCACGAGAAGTCTTGTGAGGACGAAAACAGTCTCAGCATCCTCCCGGGCGTCGGCAAGAGCGACGGCGAGGGGGTGGAACGCTTTTGGGGGGACGTGGGGCCAGCATCGTTCCACACGAAAGACATGGGGCTCGGCAACCGCGCGGACACACTCGAGGACAAGATCGACCACCATAACCATCGAAAGAACTTGGGGCAAGGTAATATCGCACCGTGCTTCTGTGGTGGTCGTCACTAACAAAGTCTTTTCATCGCAGGTGACGCCTTACGTCGTAAGCTAATCGTGGCAGTCGCGGAGCGCGCAAGACAAGTGGCGGCGTTCAACGAAGTCAGCGCAACCATCTCCAAGGACCTCCGCCACCACTGGAAGACCCAGATCGACGCTTTTCTGGAGGATCATACCCAGCCCAATCCGTACGCGCTGAGCGAGAAAGGTACATGTCCATCTCCGATGTGCTTATATGTTGCTCACGACCACCCCATGCAGATCGTCCTACAGAAGCTCAGACTAGGCTGGCGCTGAAGGCAGACGAGGAGGCGGAGGCGAGAAAGGGTAACGCCCCCATACACGGCACAAGTGTAACGGCCTTTCTGGTCGCCGGGCTCCAGTTGGAAGACGCACAGTGAGTATTCTACAACTAGCCTACTGTGCGCTGACTGTCCCTAGGCGTCGCATGCTGGCTGAGATCGCAGGGTTTGCCCTCTTGACGGCCGATCGGGAGGGAAAGCTGCAGGAGCGGCGCCTCGCCATGGTCGGCAAGGTGCGCAAGCTCCGCAACCTGCAGAAGATCTACACGCCCGCCGCCATCGCCGCCCTGGAGCGAGACGAGGCCGCTCGAGATCCCGACGCAGCACCAATTCCCATGGAGAAGATCCAGCTCTATCTACCGTCCGAGTTGACGGAGTCAGAGCGTCGCTACGGGTGCCAACGCGGTGTCGCGGAAATGGAGGCGAAGCTGCGGCTCTCGCAATGCGGTGACGCCCTGGCGAATGTGCGTCGGCGCCTGCACGCGAAGCGCTTCTTGATCCTGTTCCGCGACCGCAACGTCACCGGACAGATCCGTGCCACCAAATCGCGGACTCTGATTGACCAGGTAGGGGAGCGGGTGATGGCGAGCTCACAGAAATATACTCAGGCTAGAAACGCGCTCATCCGCCTCAACGGCGACGACACCTGCCCTCAATTCAAGGCCCTGAAGCCGGAGGACCTTACGCTGGACGGACACGTGGAGGAAGACGACGCCGTAGCTGTCAAGAAGCTAAAGATGATCAACGCTGGCAAGGGGAAGCGGACGCCTCGCCACACGAAGGGAAGCTCCAAGAAAGTGATGTCTTGGATATGGACGGCGCAGGGCGCCACAGACTCGGACGAGGCAGAGCTCCACGAATGTGTGTACCTCCGTGTCTGCATGAGACGGCTGGCTAACTATCTGTCCGTCGTCAGCTATGCGGATCGAGTGGTCGAGAGCCTTGGCACGCAAGACCCGATGGTCGGAGGAGGTGTTGCTGCTGCGGGAGGAGATGCGCCGCGTGTTGCGCTACCTCGATTGGCAGGCGCGCACCTGGGAGGAGCGCAAGACAGGACGGGAAGGGCTGGTATCGAGGGACATGCAAAGCGGCCTCGCCGCATACGCGTCGCGGCAGGCTGCTTTCCATCGCCGTCTGGCGGTGTTTTTCAAGTCCCAGTGGAGCCTCAGCCTGGGCGACGCCGCCAAGACTGTCGTCGCATCGGCAGCGTCAAACGCCGACGACGACATCCCGGAGCTCGAGCTCAATCAGCTGTTTGGGGAGGGATCTTGTAAGTGACCAGGCCTACCGTCTCGTTTTGCGCTGACATCATTCATCTTCAGCGCTGGAAATCTGATGCGCCGCGCTTCGGACCCCCGCCCGAGTTGTCCCGTAGTACAGGCGAATTAGACAGTTCAATTGACACATCGTGATTGCGGCTCGATTAGATGTGTTTCTTGAAATGTGCAATCAGCTGAAGATCAAG
Organism: Mycena vitilis; assembly: GCA_029203975.1. Lineage (NCBI taxonomy): Eukaryota > Fungi > Basidiomycota > Agaricomycetes > Agaricales > Mycenaceae > Mycena > Mycena vitilis. The sequence continues at coordinate 752,897 of JARGYF010000017.1, forward strand.
TCAAAGAAAGCCCGAAAAGACGGGATCAATCAGTGTGCTTGTCGAAAAAAAAATTGTGCAAGTTTTAAGAGAATAAAATACCAATTGGGACATGGCTGGCAGTCATTTAGACAGGTTTCGGTACAATAGTAAGGGTGATAATGTATTTTGAGGGGGGGTGGCTAGCGTCGGGGCTGTAAACAAAGCACCAGATGGCTAGGTTCATCCGTGAAGGCTATAGGCTACAGCTATGGGTGGCATTGTGGGTGTCAATGGTTATGGGCGAAGAGCGGGGTCTATAGGCAGATATGTAGCGATATTCCTCGCCGCGAGTATATCGGTCTTCCTTGTCCCACATTATGGGCAACGGCCCGAGGGGCACGGGGACAACGAAATTCCCTAGGTCCATTTCTTTGGAGGGTCTGGCTAGGGGTGCTACAGTTCGGCCAGAAGTCCCTGGCTGATGCCTGCAGGGTAGTGTGTTTTCAGGCACCAGAGGCCTGTGAACAGGTGCTTGGCGGGGCACTATGCGGAAAAGGGGAAGTCGCATGTTCATGAAGTCCGGATGAGCGTAGGGGTGAGAGGGTGTGAGTACTGGAGCGTGCCCAGGCCAGGAGGTGGCATCCTGAATCGAGTTCTCCATGAAATTTCCAGCCAACGAGGATTGCGGGATATCATATGACCCCGTATCACTTGATACCACCCCATTTTTTAGTCCGACATGCTGGCAGCGTCCGAGTCATCCTCTGTGGCGGTGGAAGAATCCGAGTCGCTGTCAGGGTCTGGTCCCATCCATCCAGTTCTCATGAACCAATGGTCTCTGGTGATGTAAGGGAGTAGCCGGAAGGCTGCGACTGAATTTCCTCCAAACAGAGACCCATCGAGCTCCTTGAGGATGTAGGCCCCTCCTTTGTTCTTTCGATGCACCTCGTAAGGCCCAAGGTATCGGTCTTCTGTTTTTCGGTCGATGCCGATCGTCATGTCAAGTTTAACGTTGCGCATTAGTACTAACTCGCCTGCTTTATAGTCAGCCTTCTGTAGCTTATGCTTGAAACGTTTTTCAAATTGGAGCTTCGATTTAAAGCGCGACTGCTTCAAGGTTTCGGCTGCTTTGACTATGTCCTGCGGGTGCTTCTGTAACTGCCGAATCCGCAGAGCCAGTAGATCGCTCGTACTCATTCCTGAGTAAAATCCTTCCACTAGGAACGTAGATTCGGTGAGGTCGAAAGGCAGAATGGGTAGGGTGCCGTGAAGCAGCTGAAAAGGGGAATACCCTGTGACACTGCTGATGGTGACCCGATCAGCGAAGACGGCTGCTTGCAGCATTTTAGGCCACCGCTTCAATTTCCCATTACATGCCTTTACAATGGCTTCACGGAGAGTGAAATGTCCCCTCTCAACTACTCCATTTCCGTGCTTGTTGTATGGACGGATAGTGATCTGGGGAATTCGTAGTCGTTTCATAAGAATCTCGAAGGCTGCCAACACCTCTGATCCGTTATCAGTGGTAACTTGAATGGGACAACCGTAACGGCAATAGAGGTAGGTCCAAAAGAATTCCGCCATAGCCTGGGCCGTCTGCGAAGTAAGGGCCTTGGCTTCGCAGAATCCGCTTAGGTCGTCCCGGGCGGCTACAATAAGGTGATACTTTCCTGATGCCGGCATGTGCATCACGTCAATATAGATTTTGCCAAAAATAGTAGTGGGCGTGGATATGTTGGGGGGGATCTCCATTTTCTTCGTGCTACGTATCTGACACTGGTGGCAGGACGCGACGTGGTGGTTAATATCAGCTCGCAGATAAGGCCAAAAGAAACGGCTCCGAAGGTTTTTCCACATGGCTGTCCTTCCTTTATGTCCAAGGTTATCATGCGCTTGAATGAGGATAGATAACCGAGATGCGGGTTCCATAATTACGAGTAGTGGGGGTCCGCTACGGTTCCGTTTCCAAAGGCGTCCCTCTCGTTCAAAGAACTCTGAAGCCTTGGCAATGAATCGTCGCTGTTTTTGAGCGGTGCCTAGGTTCGGCATCTCTAGTGTACGGAGGAATTCGGTTATCTGGTTTAGCTGCAGCTCTTGTCCTGCTCGACTAAGCAAGCAGGATGGTAGTTGGCTAGGGTCGTACATCTGCCGGGCCTCGTAAGGCATCCAGGTTTGCTTGAAATATCGCGGAAATTTCCAAAGGTCCCTAAAGGCACTTTTTGGTGGGCTCAAAATTACGGCATTTCCCGCCATTACGGCATTCTCGGATGCAATAGTGCTGGTTGCCATAGGGATCTCGGAATCTATAGTGCTATCTCCATTAGGAGAATTCCCAAATGGGGTTTCGGCACCTATAATGCTGTCTCCATTAGGAAGATTCCCTAATGGGGGTTCGGCACCTATAGGCGACTTGACGACTTGTCGAAATATTACTTTGGGGAGATGATGATATCCGGCTCGCTTAAGTTCCCGAATTTGATCGAAACTCAGTCCAAGCGAGGAAGTTGTTTTAAGCGAGGTTCCGTATAACAGGGCTATTCTGTCCAGCCAGCTGTCGTCGTCATCTTCAGCCCGTTCCCCTTGGCCCAATCCTCGCCGCGACAAGGCGTCTGGTCCTTGAAAGCGTGTTGCGGGTACGTGGACCAGGTCGAAATGAAACATCAGAATTCCCTGTATCCACCGGTTTACTGCGGCGTCCGGCTGCAGATCAGGGTTATTGAGGAAGCCTTTAATGAACTGCGCATCGACTTCTACCTGGAAGTTACGCACTCCAATGATGTACAATCTCCATGCGCGGAGTGCTCGGTAGAGTCCGAATAATTCTAACTTGGGCTGCGAGTACCGTGATTCTCGCTCGCTCATGGGCACCGAACCATAACGCGCTGGGCGTCGCGCCCCGTTTTCATCGTCCTGGGCCAGAATCATGCCTGTTGCATCCCTGGAAGAGTCAACAGAGAGAATAACGGGGCTGTCTGACTCGTAATTGATAGGTTTCAAGGCCGGGGCGCTGACAACCAGTTTCTTGATGAAGGCAAAGGCTTCCTGCCTCCGTAAGTCCCATTCAAACTCTACACTCTTTCGGTAAAGTTCGGTGAGGGGACGAATAATTGCTGAGTAATTTTGTATCCAAATGCGCAATGTTCCACAGAGCCCTAGGAATCGACGCACTTCTTGAGGGGTAGTAAGTGCGGGCCAATCTAGGATAGCTGAAACCTTCTTTTCATCAGGAACACGGCCTTGGGGCGTACACCTTTGCCCTACAATCATAACTTCCGGGCGGCCTATCTGGGTTTTAGTGCCGGAAAAGGTAGCACCAGCACAGCGGGCGCGGTGCATGATGCGGTGGACATCCTGCGCGTGTTCCCAGATAAATCGCCGGATCTGAGAATTTTCTGGTATGGTTTCTGGGTTGCCGGCTGCATCCAGATATTGGCTCGCAGGGCCTTTTATAGGTAAGTCGTCAATAAACACATTGGCGATGTGTGGGATTTCATCATGCATGATAAAGACCATGCATTGTTGAAATTCGGCTGGTGAGTTGGTAAACCCCGTAGGCATCGAAGTGATACGTAGGAGCCCGAGAGGAGTCATGAACACTGTCATGTCCCTGCTTTCGGGTTCCATTCGTCGAGCATCAAAGCCCCAATACAGGTCAAAGACCGTGTAGCATTGGCGCCCTGCAAATCCCTCCACGAAATCATCCAAAATGGGCACCATCCCCGCATCACGAATTGTTACCTTGTTGAGCGGCTGCAGATCATGCACAATGCGCAGTTTCCCGTTTTTCTTCATCACACAAAACCAGCGAGATCGATAGGAAGATTGGCAGGGTTCGTAGACCCCGGCGTCCATTTTTAGTTTTAACACCTCGATGACTTTGGTGAGAATCCCTGGGGGTATAGGAATATTTTTATACTCCCAGGGGGTATGCGGGACCGTAGAAATTTTGTAGGGCGAGAAATACGAATCCTTGAAGGTGCCTCTTTCAATGTCTTCAAAGGCGAGTGCTTCCTCGTTTTCCACCATAATCCAAGCGAACAATTTTTCTTCCTCCTGGGTTAAATACCCATCTGGATTGATATCCAGAATCTTGAGTCGATCGTGCGTGATACGGGTCGTGGGCTGGAATTCAGGAGGGTGAGTTGGCAGTTTCTTTAAAGTTAGCAACAGATCTTCAGGGATTTTCCGTTGCACCGCGTAGTCCGGCGAGAAGGTGGTCGAGACCGGTTTAATCTTTTTATCCACCCGCTTATACATTGTAAAAGCTTGCTGCGAATTTTCTTCGCCTCCTTCCAAGTCCACCGGATAAAATACAAATTCATCGTCGTCTTCCATCAAATCGCGATCCGAAGGTTGAATGACCCTTGTTTTGATCCGATGTTTGAATGGGGTTGATCCTGTTCCGGCGCCGGGAAGGGGAGCGAAGGAGAAACACCAGAGGGTTTCATTCGAGAGGGAGTACGTTGGTTGCCTGCGAGGATACCAAGAACCGCGTGGATTATGGTAAGCTACTCATACAAGTATGTATATACACGTTGCGAAGAAAATATTAAGTAGTACATCTAGGATCAAGGGCATGATCCCGGATGGTGTGTCAGGAAAGACGCGAAGGAAAAGGGTAGAAGGGGTAGTATCTACAAGTACAAAGGAGAGAGGCTGTCCAGACACGGGAGTAATAAACAGGTTCACAAGCAGGATGGTGGAAATCGTAAACGTCGGGAAAAGCAAGGTAACAGTAGTGCAGTAGCGTCGGAAGAACATAATCGTTAGAAGTGGTCGTAGAGAAGAGGGGGCCAGAGCGACAAAATCACAAGATAAGCAGACATACAGTGCGTAGAGCCAAAAACGAAGGAGCAACCTTCGAAGTCCATGTCGTTGGCGATAGTTTCGAGTCCAAATGTTACAAAGAGCGGTCTTCCCAAAATCTATTCTGTGGATCGCATAAGTTTGGTCATCCGCGGGGGACGAACGTGACGAAAACTTACCACGTTCGTATTTAGTTGGCGCCCACGGGGACCCAGTTCTGTGTAGCCCGCCCAGCCGACCGAAAGCGGGCTTGCAGAAAAAAATCTGCCCGTGTCTTCAAGGTTTGTAAGTCGACAGTTGGATCTGGAGCAGGGAGGGTGGCCCGCGCTTCCACCCGTCGCAACCTATCATGATCCGGGACCGCGTCATTCAGTTCCAAAAGTCCGCCGTGCAGGAAATGGTTGATCACGGCGGCCTTTCGGAAGCGGTAGTTCAGAACAGTGTTAATGATTTCCACGACTTCCAACTGGTCGTGTTTCGCGAAGACATAGAGAAGCAGTCGTAGATGCGCGTATTCCTTGGGGAAAAGATAAGGCGGTGGGGCTTGCGTCGTTTGATGAAGATCGGTAATAGTGAAATCCCAGCCCCACACTAATGTCTCGGTGTCGGCGAGCTGGGTAAATTCCCCAACCAGCGCGCGAGCAACCGTAGCGCAGGCAATATCCTCCGGGCACAGCTCCGCGAGGAGGCCTAGAGCGCCTCGGTACATGGGCGTCTGAAGCCAGGCTTCATCGCTCAGCTCGCGCACCCGTTGCCCGTCTCGGGCGACCGCAACGTATGCGCCGTCGCGTATCCTTGAAGTACCGTCCGTAAAGTGGATGACCTTGTCGGCTAGGAGTGCCTCAATCGTGCTCTCCTGGAATTTGTCGTCAACAACGGCCCTCGGTACAAAGAGGCCCGACCCAGGACTTACTGCTTCCTGGACGCGATAGTGCTCGGCTCTGTTGCTGTCGAAGACAGAGGACTTCTCCATCCGTTCGATATCGACCGTAGCGCTGGCGTCGGGTTCCAGCAGGGATTTCGAGTGTTCGAACAGATCCAGGAGACTGAGAAGTGGTTGCGTCATCCGCTGGTTTCGTTGGGCGTGGGTGTCACGGAGTATCTGAGCGCGTCGCTGCGATAGTGCGTCCATCTGTATCCAAACCAAATGAATTTGATTCTGAGCGTGGCGTGGGTTTAAGTAGTGTCGCGACATGAAGTGAATATTTTCATGGATTTGTTTCTTGTCGACGACTGCGAAGGAAATGGGTTTGGGAAGCGGCCTGCCTCGGTCATCAGCAACAGTGGCTAGATGGACTGTTTTGTTTACGCACAAAATGGGGTGAGGCACGGTTGCCTCCCCGTAATCGCTGTGCCCTGAGTCGCTGCTCACATCGCTGAGAGCTGGCATTGATCCGTTGTCAGAGCCGGGGCCGGTTGGCGGAGAGACTGGCCGCGTTGAGCGACAGTCGCGTTCTGGGATGTAGATAGGACGGGACGGGTCGGATGACGAGTTTAGTAGAAATGTGGAGGGAGGATTGAAAGCAAACACGGGGGACGGGAGCGGAGCTACATCGTCATCCACGAGGATAGGCGAGAGGGAATTGGCTCGCGTCGGGAGATGAGGGGCAGGCGAGGCCGGGGAGTAGCAGGCTGAAGACGGGGAGGGACTATAATTGAAATAGTCCCTTGTGATTCGGTGTTTGCCTGCAACCACCGCCGGCTCCGCTAACTCCTCCGATCCGGGCACCGCCTTTGCAACCTCCTGGCTTCCTCCTTCTTCGTTCACTCCTTCGTCATCAGTAACGTCTTCGGCGTCCTCGTCACTGTCGTAGGTGGTGGCCGGTACTTCAACAAGCTCAATGTCCGAGCTTGCAGGGCTTATCGCGTCCTCGCTGCTTGATGCTTGTCGTCTAGCAGCTCCTGGACTGCTCGTGGCTTCGTCCTCCCCCGGAACCCGATATACCCCGCAGACGTAGCGAGGTAACCCGTCCGCATCAACCTCGGTGGCCCGAGCACACCGGCGTGCTTCGTACTGGAGTCTCTCTAGGCGTGAATTCCCAGCGGGCGGGGCTTTCTCAAGACTCTTCAGGCGCATCAGGACGCGCGCGGCGCGCAGTTCCGCGTCGCCTTCCGCCTCGTTCGCGGCACTGCTCCTGATGCTGCTGAGGAGCGAGGGCTTGCGTAGCGAGGAGGCGGCTAAGGGGTACGGTGTGTCCGGGCGGTAGTTTGGACGGCCTTCCCCGGCTGAGGACGGGCGTGCAGGTTCCGTGATTGTTGGACTAGTATGGGTGGTGAGGGGAGGATTACCCGAGCCGCTGTGCGCGGCCGCAGGCAACGCTGCGCCTGCGCGGCGTAAGGCAGGAAAGGGTGGAAGGGGTGGCATCGAAAACGTGTAGGGTTGGGAGGGAAACGTTCGAAGGGGTTGGTTAGCGAGCGGGATAGAGGAAGGGGGCGGGGTGAGACGAGGGATTCCTTCAGGTGTGTTGTCGAGCCGCTCAATCTGCCGATTAATGCTGAGCTGAAAAGCTCCAGTGCGTCTTTGTTTTCCTACCTCAGCCTGAACAGCCGGGCTATAAGAAGACATCGCCGTCTGGATCTGCGAGGCCGAAGAATATGGGACTTCAAATTCCCAAGGCTGGTCTCCTAGCGGCGCTGCGTAGAGGTGAGTAATTGCATGGCCGTTTCGCATCCCCGGCCGCCCAGTGGCAGGGTTATGAATTAACATACGAGCGTTCAGGAAGATTGCGTGGTGGACCTCTTGCCCGTTGGGGCGCGTCTCCACGCCGGTGTATAGCGTCTGCGGGGATACGACCGAGCCGGGGCGGACCTCGAGTTCTTGTCCTCGACGGTGCTCTGCCCACTGCGAGTTGGCGGCTGCACGAACACGAGCAAGGGCGTTGCCGCCGTGAGGTTGTACGTCGACGCGGCCGAAATAGTGGGAGCGATCGCGACTGAGAACGTCGCAGGGGAGAGGAGAAAGAAGCGAGGGTCGAGCTGGTTGGGGCGGGGATTTGTTAGAGGGAGAGGGAGATGGGTCAGATGGGCGTTTGGGAAGAGAAGTGGGTGGCATACGTGTCGGGGTTGCGAGGTTTGTGAAGTTGGGTGGGATTAGAAGGCGTTTTTGAGTTTGAGGTGAGTCGGCGCCGCTTCTTTTATACTTTTCCGTGCCGCTTAGCTCGTTCAATCCTGGAGAGAGCTTAGTCCCAATCCCCCGTCCTTGATACCCCGTTAGTGTGCTTTTTCCCGTCCAAAGCAGTAGGCTGGCACTCATAGCCAGTACCAGGATCGCCCCTTTCCATCTCCGTTGTAGCGAGGGCTTACCCAACGGCTTTTCTCGGCTGTCGTTGGGCGAGAAGTGTGTCGAGGAAGGTTTAGTGTCCGCGCTTCCTGCAGGTACCATTTCGTCTTCGCGGAGTGTCAATAGGTTGCTCATGGGACTCGATAGGTCCCCCAAGAGCACATCGGGTGCTAATTCGTAGGGGATCGCTAGTAATTCATATCGAGGTTGACGAGTATGCCGGTCCTTGAACACGAGGTATGTTCCCTCGTCTCGTTCATCAATACTAACCATATTGCCGCGCTGCCAAGGACGTCCTAGCAATAGCTCGAAGGGAGCTTGCTGCGACATCCACAAGTCTGTGGACGTTATTACCCCGCCACAATTAAATTCTACGTCTTGGATATAGCCTTGGAGCTGGCCTTGGCCCCCATTGGCATCGTTCATGTTCATCGTTCGGTTCATGTCCACTGGTTTGTTAACTTTTAATGCTGCAATATCGGCTCTAACAACATCTAGTTGGGACCCAGTGTCCACTATGGCCGTGATAGTGCGCCCATTTACCTCGACGTCAATTTTTATCAGGATGCCTTCGGTTCGGGGCCACTTCCAGTGGGCTGCGGCATGGTGTTCATGCCCCTTTCCTAGTAGCACGGCTTTAACGTTTTTTAGGCGAATGGCTTCCAAAATTCCTGACCGAATTTCTTTAGATGATACGAATAGTTCGCGTACCGACATCGGAATAGTCAGGTCCAGCACGCGTTCCACAATATTAGGGATATGTACCGTATCTTGGATTCCTGACTGACGCCCGGCGCCCTTCACCTCCGTTCCAATTTTTGATGAGTCCTTTCCGTTTTTCTTTTCGTTAACTACTTCGCGTGGATTTCTCGCCCAGGTTTCTTCGGTTTCCATATCGGCAGGGTCTTCTTCTGCGTGCGGTATACGCGGCTCTCGCGCGTCAACGGGTGTAAGCTCAGGGAGTAAATCTTTTACTCTCGATGTCGAGGTGTCGGTTAGCTTACTTTTAGTCGATTCTTTTGGAAAGGATGATTTCATCGCCGGAGTTGGCGGTTTAGTCGGCGGCATTCATCTCGGCAACAGTACCCCGTCAAAGGTTTCCTTTCGCGTAATTCGGGTGCTCGGGATGGTTCTATCCGCGGCAAGAACTCCGGCTCCGCGCTGGTCAGAACCGCATGCACAGCCTAAGTTCGGGATTTGGGTTAGTCCCACCGAATTCTCGGGGATCTCCGGGATTGTCAAGTATACCTCTCCGTCCCTCAATTCTTCTTCGTCGTCGCTTTGCGTTATGTACCAAAACGCATCCAGATCCTTGGGGTCTATTGGGGTGTCTGGATTTATTAGTTCTTCGTCAGTGCTAATCTCATCTTCTGTGCAGATGAAATGGTCGGGCTCGGGAACACCTGATGGGTGCGTGGTAAACATTACACGGGGTGCAGCCATCCTTCGAGCAGCTTGGACGAGTGTCTCCCCCTGCTGCCTTTTTATAAAAGACCCATCTTTCATCCTGAGTCGGTGAGATTCTTCGTCTACACAAATCAAATTTTTGCTTATCAGCTCTTTCACTTCGGGGCATTCCCCAATTCGATGTCCTTCGGTCCCGCACCCAAAACAGCCCAGAGGAATGTTATTGGGAAAAGTAGTGGGTCCTCCAGGAGAGCCTGTCCCCAGGCTGGTAGGGTTCTTTGCAGGTGCTCCTTTTCCTGGCCCTTTAGAGGAGTCAAACCAAGGCTGGGGGAGTCGCGGGGGCTGCACACATTTTTCTGCGATACCTGTGGTGTCCAGGGTTAGGACTTTGTAGTAAACCGGCGCGTATTCAGGGTCTGAAATTGCCATTTTATTCAACTGTCGAATTAAGGAAGTTACTTCCTCGGCAGTCCCAGCAGTTTGTAGTGTGCGCGATTTTTCTGTTCCAATCATGGGTACTGTAGCTTTCCTTTTCTTCTTCTTGTCTTTTTCTCGTTTTGCCTTTGCTTTGGCACGGTGTTTTCGGCGATAAACTTCATAGTCGGAATCATCACTTTCTTCTGATCCTTCCGCGGATTCTATATCAGTGGTGTCACTGTCGAGATCAATTCCATAATCCGCGGCGTTAACCACCATAGCCTCGGCTCGGTTACGACGGAAGAACCACTCGGCCGCGGTGTTGATTTCTCGTACCGAGTATTGTTTCTTCACATTGCGTGTCGGGTTGAGCTGATTAATTCGTTGCTCCAGGGTGCGTCGTAAATCTAGCTCGATTCCAAGCCAGAAATACACGTCATAATTTACCTGGGTTATATGTCCCTGGTGAAGCAATGTCCCCGCCATGGTTTTGTATTTGCGGAAATACTCTTTCCATTGTGACAGATTATGGAAAGGTTTGTTCTGAGTACGCAGGGTGTATGTGGAAATATCGCTGGGCTTGTACCTGGAGATGGCTCGATCTGCGTCGTAACTCTGCAAGATTTCCAGTCGGAGTTTTGGCCATTTCTTCTTCTGATAATACTTAGATGCTCAGATAAATCCTTGCACATCAGTAGAACAGTAATCGAGGATCAGCTTGCACTGGTCAACGGGGTCGAGTACATGGAATTTAACCAGGAGTCGGTCGTAGTGGGTGATGAAGTATTTCACTTCAGAATGGTGGCCGCGGAACGTCTTGGGCGCATCCTTGCTTCCCCGCAAAGGCATGTCTAGCACTGTGCGAGTGCTAGAAGCACCAAATATCGGCACGGCACTCTTCATGCGTGGTGGAGGGGGTGCTAGAGCATCAGATGACGACATGTCACTGTCAGACGATGGATCTGAAGGATCCATGTAATCTGTATCTGAGTCTGCGGTTAGTCCAGGCCCCTGAGGACTGGGGTCCGGGCGAGTAGCAGATGCTAGCTGAGGAAACGGCAGTGAGGTGTCTCGTCCTGGGTTGACGAATTGGGAATGTGATGACGCCATGCTTCCCAATCCGGCAGTACCTCCAGACGTGGCCATGTGGGGTGGTACATCATGATGGTGGCTAGTGGAGGCATGAGGCTGAGGTGCGTGGGGCTGGTTATGGTCTTCAGTAAGATGCATAGGTGATGACGGAGGTGTTATCGCGAATTAAAGGCTACGAGGTGTGAGGTGTATAAATCGAGACCTGCGGCGGTCACCAATGATGTCAAGTGTATTTTTGGTAATACGCGTGGTCCACTGGGAGTGACGTTATCCGAGTGTTTCACGCAAGAGTAGCTGGGCGAGTAGAGATTCAGTTTAGCCGCGGGTCACAAGAAAGTGCGGCCGGATCCAAGGATGGAGGTCGGAGGTAGAGACGAATAATTTTCCTAGAAACGCAAGATTCTCCCAAGTCGGCTAGGAGCGAGGCGAAGGGCTAGGTACGATAGTGGACAGGCGGCGAGGGTAAGAAAGGAACAGTAAACTAATATGATTACTGTCGCGTAAATATTCAGTCAAGAATTAAACTCTCGTCCAAGATCGCAATGATACAAGGATTGGGTGAGAATGGTGTTTAGTTCTGTGAAAGAATAAGTATGCTATAGCAACACAAGTACGTAAGGTGTAGGTGGCGGTGGCGTAATAAACAGGCACTAGGAGCTACGGTCCTAATCGCAAGTTGACGGAGTAATAAACAAGCACTAGGAGCTACGGTCCTAGTCGCAAGTTAACGGAGTAATAAACAAGCACTAGGAGCTACGGTCCTAGTCGCAAGTTGACGGAGTAATAAACAAGCACCAAGAGCTACGGTCTTAGTCGCAAGTTAAAGAGACGGCGGGTTGATCAGCAAGCACTAAGAGCAGGGGTCCTAGTCGCAAGTTGGAAGGCGGCGTGGTAACAAGCACTAAGAGCAAAAGTCCTAGTCGCAGGTTAGGTTGGGTAAGCTTGGCAAGTACTTCACTATACAGGCAGGCTTAGAACGGAGGGATGATCACTGGAAGTCGGTTTCAGTGAGCAACAACGGAGGTGGGTTCGGTAAAATGGTAGTTGATTCAGATGATTACAGAGTATCTACAGCTGCTTATTTATACTACTCAAGAATCCCTTTGGGGGAGACTAATTTAGTACATTTAGGGGTTGGGGAAACTAGTTTAGTGTATTTAGTACTGGGGTTTGGGGTAAAGTTAGTCTCCCTAGTCAGACCAAATATCAAGATTATTTTTTTTTGAGAAAATGAAAAGTGGAAAAAATAACCTGATATATGGTCTGATTCCACTCGCGCACCCGAAGCCGTAGGTCAGGCTTCCGGATTAGGACAGGCCGCATTGGGCCTTTCCCACGCCGAATGCGGCTAAATCCTTACGTTAGCCACTCACTTTTTCGTCGCGTCTTCGGCGACGCGTCTGGGGTCGTCTGTTGTCCCACTGATGGCGGACGCTGGGGCATTCATCAACTGGGGACCACCTACCACACCTATAGTCTTCACCCCACCCATCTGTGGTCCCCCCGCGGCTCCTCCGCCACCGGCACGCACGGGCAGACCTGCCGACTCTCAGATCTCACAGCGGCTTCAGGAGTCCCATTTCTACGGTACTCTTGCCTTTCAAAATGGCCGATCCCCTGAAAGGCTTTTCAACTATGCTCCGCCAAAAAAGCGACCGCTGGAAGCCTCTGTTTCTAACGAGAATGTGGCGCCTGCCGTATTCACTTTTGGCTCTCCCTCTCCTGTAGAGACCACGGAGCGCCCAGCCAAAAGATCCAAACCCAATCCATCCCTCGCTCCCATGTCTGCCGTCCCTCCGAAACGTAAATCTTCAAGGACGGATAGCCAAAAGATTTCACTTGTTCTCGACACAATTCACGCGCAGAATTGGACGCTCGCCGACTTCCTATACAACATATTTCGTACAAAGGATGCCAAGGGAAAGGAGATTCATAGAGACCAAACCCACTCACAGATGGTCTCGATTTTCCTGGCAGGCAGAGCCAGGAAAACTCCGGCGAATATCATTTGCGAATGGATGGCACACCCAGACGGTCGCATTCCCCAAAATTCCCCCAACTCAGACCTCATGTACTCAACAACAATTCCCTACACCAACATAGGGCCTGTTCGCGCTGCTCTCACTTCTTTTGCGACACAAATCGTTGGCACGAAGGTTGCGCTTGAGGCGGAGAACGCCGTGCAGCTCAAAAATGGCCTCCACGTCTCTCTCGGAAAAAGGCACCCAGAGATGAGGCTTAGCCGCAACGATATTGGAGAGGCAACAATACCCCGCGTTCAGGCTGCCATTGAGCTCTACCAGGCGGTCACGCTGTACCTCTTTCGTAAAATTGCCGTGCGGAAACCGCGAAAACGGTACGGCGAGGTCTTGGAGCGTAAAACGCGACCTCCTGATATAGTGAGTTTGTATGCCTTGTTCTTGACTCGCCTAACTGAACCGCTGTATCCCCCAGGTCATCACGCATTCTATTTCAACGCTCAACTTCTGTCGCACAGACCAAGCCAATCTGCTGCCGCTCATGCGTGGTATTCTATATTTCGGCTCCTCCGCACCTGTCGAGCTGATGAACTATAATTGTCGCATCGGGAATATGTCGGCACCTGCTACAACTCGTCGAGCACTCATTGTCCTGTCGGACGCGGAGGCTTCCGCCACAGCGACACATGGACGAGACCCCGAAACCGCCGGTTTCCTATTTGTCGACAATTGCCAGAACGAGGCCAAGGTTCGCGATCTCCGCATAGGTCGCCAGACGGTCATGAATGTTGGAATGTCGGGTCTCTATATGGAGGCGCCCGAGATTGACCCAGAAGTGTTTTCGCTCGAAGAAAAGAGAGCGCTGATAGCGCTGAATCTACGGCAGGACATCACGGTCGATGACCTGCTGGCATTTTTGGACCAAGATGATGCTGATTTCATGGGCACCATGCTTGTCCTCGACACCCTCGCTCGTGGTATTCCTGGTCTGAAACCCGTTCAAAAGGAGGTTGCCTTGCGCATCTCTGCCACGACCAAAATTTCGGTGCCGCCGGGGCAAGCAATTGTTCATCCCCTCGCCTGCAGCGGCAAGAAAGAGACCATCCCGACGGAGCTCAAAGACGGAATGCTCGACTTTCTTCAGCAGGTCGGGCAGACTCCAGAGAGCTTCCTGAAGCGCAAGCTCCCTGTTGGCGGTGACGGTTTGACATATGCCATGCTCCAGCAATTGCAAACTTACCTCCAATACAACGACGATGCGTTCAAATCCTTCGAAATCATCGAGCCGCAACTGCAGGTTTGGCATACAAAATGGACTGACATTATTCGCATCTATCAAACGCACTGGGGACGGACAAGCGGCAAAAATACGAACCCCGCCTCCCTCGGTTTCAGCGCCGCAAAAATCGGAAGGGCAGCACCTTCGAACATGAAGAAAGTTGAATTTTATCCCGGTGCGCAGTTGCTGTACCTTGTTTTGGACGCGAAGCTACTGGACATTTGGCGGTCGGTGTTTTCTTGTCAACGTCTGTGCCTCTGGCTGATCTTTCGAATTCCTTTCTCACATCAGTATTGCGTTCAAAACCAACGATATCTTCGAGTATTTTGAAGGTCTCGTGGAAAACAAGACACTCCCCGACTTTGAAACCCTACTCGGTATGGCTCGCAAATTGTACCGTGCATATGGTACGGCCCGCGGCCGTGACCATGCGATCCATGACACCGGTTCCACCAGTGAATGGGCGCAGACAGTGCCTACTGGTTCCGCTTGGATTCCTCGAGACATCGAGGAGTCTAGTCTCGAGAACAAGAAGTCGTCCAAAAAGAAGACCGCCAATCCAACAACACGAAAAGCGAGAAATCCCAAAGCTAAGCCTCTCGCGAAACCGTGCAAAGGCGACTTTGTATTGGCCCAAAACATCGACTTCATTCGCGATGGCCTAAACTCCAGGAAACTTACAACTGCCATCGCGCGGGGTGACCTGGGGCGGCTGTATGAGTGTATCAAGGTTCGTTTCATTCAAATCTCAAAAATGAGACTGCTCACGCGAGCTAGTACATGCTATTCACCTTTGGAGGCTCCACCCATACAAATTACCTCAACTATGTCCTCGAGACAATCATGAACCTCGAGCTTGAGTGCAGCCCCGGCCTCAAACTCGCTCTCCTTCGCGGCCTTGTTTGGAGTTTAACTGGGCTTACGGACCACTGCGAGGAAGGCGACTTCATTGTTGAATTTTTTAACCGCCTTCTCGAGGACGTCGTGGAGCACAAGAGCGCCCAGTTTGACGACATCTTCATCCGGGATATCATCTCACGCAACCTACGGCACCTTGCGCAGCTCAAAGTTGCATGGCGTACGGGAGTGGGAATGGACAAGAAGTCCCACAAACACGCAGATCCGCACACAAGACCAGAAATACACACCTTGTTGAAGGTTTATCGTGATACGGAGCTCTCTAGCAGACGTCTAACCCGCCAGATTGATGATCGGGACACCGACGACTTTGCCAGAGGTGTCAAAAAGCTTCGCGACGGCGCACTTCAGAAGGCGAACACCAGAACTGCTCTCAATCGACAGGTTTTCCGGACGGATGCACCTGTTGATGTTGTTGATGCGAACCAACCGGTCAGCGACGATGATTCAGATGATTCAGATGACTCTGGGTCTGAATCATCATCTACTGCTGAATCCGAGTCGGATTCAGATGACGACGCGGGGCCATCAAAATTCTACGCAACTCGGGGTTCCACTTTTATGGTGGACGGCGAGTTGTTTTTTGACGAACGTGACATGCTGCAGGGGCCAGAGGACGAGGAATATATGGAGGATGGGGATGCAGAGGGGGATTTGGACGACACTTAGATTATACTAAGATACATTTCTAATTTACTTCTTGCCTGCCGTCTTCTTGAGCTTCTTGAATGTAGGCTGTAAATCAACTAGGACCTCAAATAGTAGTGTATGGCATCCTTCAAGGCCACGGATGCGAGAAACAAATGGAGTCAAGTCCGCCACCGTCTTGATCGTGGCGAAACGATCCAATAGTTGTGTGATGACAACATCGGGGAGGAAATCCGCGAGAGGAATGAGCCCTGTGCTATGAGCGGGTGCCTCCAACCAGATGGACTGCCGGAACTCCTCCAAACGAATGCGGCCAGCCGCCTTCATAATTTTTGTCAACCGCTGCGCAACGGGAATATCAGAAGTCTTCCTCGTCTTCTTCGGCGGCTGATACAGCTCGTGGGACGCTGTTTCTGGCACACAACCACTGCAGGAACAGTGTTCCGGGCGTGGAGCAGGCGGAGAGGCAACACAGGTTGTGCATGGACACGGGGAGTCGTTCGGAGGGTTGTCAAACAAGTGATCCTGCTCAGCAGGTTTGCAGTCTGCAGTAAGAATCTGGGCAGTCGCACGCGACATCCGGGGAACTGAGGTGCCCGCTTTCTTTGCATCTGCGTCGTTCTCGGTGTCTGTCTGCTCGACAATTTTTGCCGCAAGGAGCATCCGGTTGTGGGGAATGTAGAAGATTGCGCGCGGATTTTGGACACACGGCCGAGCGCGGCCGGGCTTCTGAACATACATCTCGATGCTCTCAGGCTCCCCGATTTGTATGACAGTTTGAATGACCTTGATGTCGTTGCCCTGCGCCAAGCAGTTTGTCGAGATGATAATTTGGCATTTTGGGTCGTTAACGATGTCCGCCAATGTGAGAAGCTTGTCGTCGGGCCAGCTAAGTCCAGTGTAGGTGCGAACACGGACGTCTCGATCCGAGTTACCGGAGAGAAGCACGTTGAAATATGCTTTGAGGCGGTGAACAAGGGATATGGAGGTGCCGAACATGAGAGTTTTTGCCCGGGTGTCGAGAACCCATGCAAGTTCAGGGAAAACTCGTCCTTCAATGCCGGAATGGAGTTGCCGAAACAAGAACTGGATGTCGTGCCGAGCATTGGAGCGCCAGATGAGATAGAAATCCCCGCGGTTCACCCCCAAAAATGTGAAGATGGCATTCTGCACCGCCAGATCCGCGAGCAGACTCGCTGTGAGTCCGATAAGAGGAATTCCAGGCCGAAGCCTGGCGCGCATGAAGCCAATCTGTAGAAATGCTTTGCGAAAGCTTATGCCCCAGCTGAGCAACAAATGGATCTCGTCCACTCCGAGGGCGCAAACCCGATCGTAGAATGACTCGAAGGCCAGTAGATCGCGGAAGCCCTTGGAAATCAGCTGCTCTGGGCCGAGGATAAGCATGGCAATGCCCTCTCGTGCCTTGGCCCAGAGATCCTCGCCTCGGATGCGAGCAGCGGCAATTGTATCTGAATTGATTGTCAGCGCCGGGATGCCCATTTTCGCCATATTGTCGTCCTAAATCGGAGGGTCAGCTGTGAAAAAGCACAACCACGTCCTCAGCGCACCATCTGCGTCTCTATGGAGTTGGTGGGACAGACAACGATGATTGCCGGGTCTTTGGGGAATTTTACGGCGGGGCAAAGTGACGGTGTTTTCGCGATGGCCATCATGACAAGGATTGTCAGGAATAGGTAGGCCGTCTTGCCAGAGCCGGTTGGGGTGACAGCTATGAGGTCCACCTTGTCGAGAACCTTGCAAATGCCGTCCATTTGGTAGTGATGCGGCTCAAAAGTGGGGAGAAGACCGAGAAGGATTTTGCGGACCAAATCAAAGCCAGGCTGGGAGTGGAACTTGAAGGTGACGCATACTTGCGATAGAAGAAGACAGAGGAGGGCCACCACAAGTGCCCAGCCGCCCATTGTCGCGCGAATGATGTGGCGTGTGGTGAAAAGATGGTCTTGTTTGGTCTCACGTGACTCCGGAGAACGCCGAATCCTGACCTACGGCTAATACATGACAAGTAAAACTAGACTAGGGTAAAGTTACATTTGTGGGATTGGGGATTAAATGTTTTGGGGTTGGGGATTGATGGTTGGGGTTTGGGGATCAACACAGCACCATGTTTGGTCCTGTTGACAGTTGATCCATTGTTGCGATATCACTGATCTTTTGTTGTGATGTCATCGGTGATGGGTGATGCCTGATGATCCATCAGTTGATCATGATTTTCATCATTTCTTGATAAGAGGTTAACCGAGCCTCTAATTGGTCCTGACTCTAAACACTTTAGAGTCATGACACCGGTCACATCCTATTGTTTCCACAACTCTTTGCTCTCTTACTCAGTGTTGAAGCTGAGAGAAATAGCACATACACTACCCTGTTGCATCAGAAAACCTCCTATTCTTCTGTGAAAGTTTGATTCCATTTTTTGCTGCCCGAAATGAGCAGGTTGCGGGTTGTTGGCAGTTGAGCATTGTTGAACAACACCTTTTCAAGCTCGTTTCACCCTGAAGTTGCATTGGCAATGACATGAATAACGGGGGGAAAAGTGCCTTTGAAATACAGCTGCACTATCCGTCACTGTGAACATAGAATGTCAATCCTTAACATCCGCGACACCTTGATATTGACGGTAAAGTTACAACCTGCCTCTGAGGCCGTACAACTACAATGGCATACAATTTTGCTAATCCCACATTGGTTAAAGGTCAGCCAACATACGACACAAGCAGCGGCGGGGTTCCAAGTTTCGCAACACAACTCAGACTTGAGACTTGCTTGAGACAACGAAATTGCCGCCGGCAGGCAAGGTTTTGCGGATTTGAAGCTGCGAATATCATCAGGAATAGCCTAAGAAGTAGTATATGAGTGTCAAATAGAAAGAAGTTGCTGTGGAAGTCCAGTTGAAGCAAAATGTTGTGAACACCAAAATAGGCCAGCTTTGCCGTGTGATCCGACACGAACTCCGCCGGCAACCAGCGGAGTGGTATCGGAAAACTCCGGCCATTTTATTGTTTCCTCAAGAGCCTCTGGACCGATACCAATTTTGAGTAGCTAGAAATCAAGAGCCTCTGGACCGATACCAATTTTGAGTAGCTAGAAAAATTTGAAATAAAGTGTTGCCTCAAAAACAAAATTGTAAGGGGAATGTCGGACGGAATGAATGTGCTAGAATGGTGTCGGGATACCAAGCTGAAGTAAGCCTGATGGCCGGCAACTTTCGGCACTTTTATTGCGCTTTATTTTCTTTATTTCTTTATTTACCCCACCGCCATTGGTATCGGGCCCGACTTTCAGCCGTTCATTTATTTGCAAAGTATCATGTAAAGCTATGTAAAGTACATGCTCGACAATAAAATGTTCCATTGCATGGGCCAGAACATGCACATTCTATTCCTCTCCGAACCGTTTGAGCCTCTCCGTGCCTCCGCGGTTACCAGGTACCTGCGCGTCATGTAAAAAATCATTCGTCAAGGTTGTTCAAGATAACTTACATTTCGATTCCTGCAATGGTTCGCGTAGTGACCTTTTTCTCCACACTGCAAGCCGTCGGTTAATGCAGAGTGATATGAATAGAAACCCTTACCTTGAAACACAAAACTTCGTCCAAATTCCTTCGGATGGGTCCGTTGGGACCTCCAAAACTGGTGTTGCCGCCTTGAAAGTTCCGGTCGAATTCCCCATATCTGGCATAGCCGGGCGGCGGAGGGCCCTCAACAGACGGCATAGACGGCGCTTCGTATGCCTCTGGCGGAGGCAACCCAGGCTTAGGGCTAGAGCTGTTGAGACGCACCCGGGAAAGCAAAACTGCTACCACTTACTGTCCACGCGGGCAGTCTGGCCCTAAGGGACAGAAACCTGTGAGATATAACTGACAAGCGACGCGCCGAACATGTTTGCGGGGACATGTGGGACCTGCATTGGTCAGTAAATAAATACGCGCTGCAAATAGACACGCACCGAGTTTACAAAACCCGCGGTTATAATCAGGGCATTCGACGCGACGCTCTTTTGGGTGTGCATACAAGCACTCGTCTCCCGCGGAGCAATAACCGTATTTTGCAAACCACCAACATTCTGGCATACGCCGCAGGTTATATTCGTGCAGAAATTCACAGGCATCGCCTTTCTTGCAGAGGCCGCGGAGCCAATGTTTGCAGACAGTGGCCAGCCGCTCTCGTTCGCGGGGGTGGGTGGGCAATTGCTTCGGAGGCTGGAAGTTTTGCACGGACGGTAACGTATGGCGTAATGGACAGTGCAGCGGGCCGAGAGGGCATCCTGCCTGGGTGAGAGACAATCTACAAATCTGATCGTCTGCGTGGAAAGGGTTGGAGAGCGGGTGGAAAGATCCGACAAGCGAACCGACCTTTGTCGAGCTTAAGGCCGAGATCATTCTTGACATAGATTTCTGGATGTTTCAGCGAGACTGGACTCCCAGGAACGCGGGCAAGTATACGCACCTGCAGGGAAGTTGTTCTGGTGGAACTGCGGGTGGACTATGTCTCTGAGAGACGAGGGCCCCACGAGCGGGTTCGCCGCGACAATGGACATGATGAGAGTAGAAAGTGAAACTGACTTGAAACTGACAGTGAAAAGGCACGGAATCCCAAGCGTGTGATGGGTTTGTAAGCGATCAACGATCAGTGATCAGGTAATTTTACTTCCGTCCCGGAGTCCCATGTAGACATAACGTTCCGGGATTTTGGATGTTTCTCAGCTCCAATTTGGGCTGCCAGTTCTCGTTCTGCTTTCATCATGCATGAATTCTCGTCTCTCGAGTCGTTTACTCTGCTCTCCCTTCTGTGTTGTGCAGTCGCGTATTTTTGGTCCCACTTTGCGTATTTGAGGACCACCCTGGTAGGATTACCACTTCCCCCCGGACCAAAGGCAAACTGGACGGGCAACGTCGATCTGCCGCGGGTCCGGCCCTGGCTCACGTACGAGCAATGGAAGGACGTCTACGGTATTTATGGTTCGAGACTCGGACGTCTTCTGTCAATGTTTATTCTCCACAGGCGACTTGATCTATATTCGCGTTTTTGGTAATCCAATCCTCGGTCAGTGGTCTGGTTATTGCCTCTCCGCGATATCCAATACAGACCTTCAATTATCAGTGCTTAATTCCGCTGTTGTCGCGTCCGATCTCCTTGAAAGACGCGGCGGAAAGTACTCAAGCCGCCCCATCAGAACTATGATTGTCGAACTGTATGTTATCCTTCTTCCTTGTTCGATGTAGCTTGAGATCACTTGTTAGAATCGGATGGGATTGGTTGGTTTCTGGTTCGACACTTTACTTCAATACCCAAAATTTAGGCGTCTGACCAGACTGTTAGCCTTCCCCTATGGCACCTGGTGGCAAGCACATCGCATTATGATTCACCGGCATCTCCCTCCCAATGAGTCTTCTACCACATGGCATCCGTTACAAATTCAGGAAACCCATGCATTGTGCCGGCGCCTTCTGGATAATCCCCAAGAATTTCGACACCACATCCGCAAAACTGCTGCAGGCCTGGTTTTGAAGATGGCCTACGGCTCTGTCGTAGGAACGGGTAAGTTTGATGGATGTCATCAAACTTGTGGGCATTTCGTTAATATCACCTTGCAGGAGACCAATATATCGATTTAGCTGACAAGGCTCTCGCAAGTCTTGCCCAAGCTGGCATATTCGGAACCTATCTGGTTGTACGTGCTGAGTATTCATTGTTGCGCCAAGGAATTGAATCTGTCAAGGACTATCTCCCTTTCCTAAAACATGCTCCTTCGTGCTTTGCATTCCGAAGGAAGGCGGCAGAATGGCGGAAACTTACTCGCGCGATGCTGGATACTCCTTTCGATACTGTGAAGAAAGAACTAGTCCGTTTCTTCCCCTGCAAACTTTCCCGGCATGTCATGTCAGTCTGTTTAGGAGCAAGGGACAGCCTCTAAATGCTTGGTTACGGAGGAGTTAGAGCGGCTCGCTCGAGCAAGTGGTTCAAAAGATGAAAGTATAGTCAAGAATGTGGCTGCGACGATGTATGCTGCGGGGGCGGATACGGTCGTATCGGCGATATCCACATTCTTCCTCATGATGTCCCTCCACCCCAACCTACAAGCTCGGGGACAAAAAGACATGGACAAGGTTATCGGTCATGGGTATCGCCTTCCTCTCTTTACAGATCGACCGCAGCTGCCTTTCATTGTGAGCCATCCTTGCTAAACCTAGACTGTCAATAATCCGTCTCCTCCTGTGTGGTTCAGGATTATATCTGCTACGAGGTCCTTTAATCGGGTTGATTTCCAAACAAGAATTCTGACGTTTCGCTGCAGTTGCTCCGGTATGCACCTGTGACCCCTCTTGGTAAGCTTCGCCTATAAATTTAGCTCAGATGGCTTAAGAAACTTCAGGAATTGCCCACTATATCACAGGTTTGATTCCTCCGACAATCAAAAAAAATCTGACTGACCGTACTCCAGAGGACGACGTTTACAAAGGATACCGTCTTCCGAAGGTATGTCCATCGGCTCTCTTCTCCCAAACTTCAAATTTGGTCTCTAAATTTATTCGATAGGGCACCACAGGTTCGTGACTTGTCCGCGTGTTTCCAGTGATCTCATGAATAACGTAGTCCTTCCCAACGTATGGGCGATGCTTCATGATGCTGAGATGTATCCGGAGCCGTTGGAGTTTAACCCAGAAAGATTCGCTCCAGAAAACCAAGCAAATGGCTTGAACCAAATCCCTGATCCCGCGTTCGGGTTCGGAAGAAGGTTCGTTCCGTCTAAATGCATATACGAAGACCCATTCCAACCTTGGTTCTCCAGAATATGTCCGGGAAAGTTTTTAGCTTTCGACACCATGTGGATCCTTGTAGCAACGCTCCTGGCCGTATACGACATATCAAAAGAGGCAGATCAAAGTGGACGGATTAAGACGCCAATCGCAGAATTGTTCACAGCAAACAGTTTGAGGTGGGCTTCCAATACCCTTGGTCTTTTATAAGTTGACCCTCTACTACCCAGCCATCCTATGCCTTTCACGTGTTCCATCACGCCCCGATCTCCAGCCGCTCGCCAGCTTATTGTGCAGACGGAAATGGAATCATGACAACCGCCCCAAGGCGCACGCTTTGTATTTTAGTTCCACCCATGTATTTTCGCTTTCCTAGTTGCTTTGAGTTGCTTTGATTATTTATGACTCAGCCTTGAATATAGGGAAGTTAGCTACGAATGACGGTGATGAGCCGAGGCGCTGTAAAATCAGTTTGCTCGCATGACTCTGCTTTTTCTCTTGGAAACGTAGATCGACGGCCACCCTTCGGGCCATGGCGATGCTTGGCTGGCCCAAAATCGGCCGACTGACTTCCGAAAAGGCCAGGTCCAAGTGCAGTGACGCCGTCAGAATCGAGGAAACAATTGAGCCCAGAAGCTCTATGGCCACCGTTTGGTCCCCTGCTTGCCGGGCATCGATTGTGGCGAGAAGACCAGGAAGCAAGATATATAGGAACATCGCAAGAAGTGGGGGAGAGTTCAGGGGCCGAGGGATAGTCAATGCGAATGTTGCGATACGGGTGCAGACATCGGTTTCTCCGAGATTCGCAGGAGTAAGCAGCTCCGACCACAGCATTTGGAGAAATTTCTGGCAGCCGCAGGTTTTGAGGCAACGTTCCACATCCAGGACAGGGGCTTTAGAGCCACGAGCTTTCGCTATGGCATCCCGGATAGCCTGCCTTGGTTGCGACTGCGCAGGGATCTGTGAAGCAAGTGACGCCGGTTGAGACTGTGCTGCAAGGCATATGTGAGTCGACTAGTTTGCGAAGCGCTTAACGAATAATTACCGTTATGGGGAAGGCCCAGAGAATGTGCAACCACACGATGCACGGAGCCTACATCAAAAATGGCTAGCAAATTTGGGTTCTGCATTCTTTTATCGAGGAGTATCGATAGGATCCCCTGCCCGCACAAACACTGGACAGGTCTGGGACAGTCCGGCGAAAGTAAAAGGATCTGCAAGACACTGAAGTGTCGCGGTGCAGAGAAACTGCATCAATACGTTAGAGCGTAAGTCAGCCGAAATTCGAAAATGGTGCACCCTTTGAGTTGGATCTCGTGTGTCAAAGCCTGCACTACGCCGACGAGGGTCCACCTCAGCAGTGGTCCTAAATTGTCTGAAGTTAGCAGATTGCTGGTTTCTGACTCAGAGAGCGGCTGATATCGGCCCGGGCGGGATCCGGGCTGCGCCGAGAGGCCGTCACTTACCCGTAAAATAAGAGATCCCGTTGTTCAAGACCTCTTCGTCGATACTCGGATCCTTGATCGCATGGGAAAACAGCGAGGCTGATATGCGCAGCAAGGTTTTGGGTTGTGTCGACCTAAAAGGGACAATTCAATATTCCGGATGATGGATTGGCGATGAAACCGACCGAAGTATCGTGTCTTCGATTCCTTCACTGTTGCTATCGAAGAGAGCCTTGTACCATGCATTAAAGGCCACCGTGTCTTCCTCAGAAAGTTCGTCCAGCCGGTGAATAATTGCCGTCGATCTAAGAAAGCCCGACGAAACGGAGCGGCCCCCAGATGTCAAGACATCACTTCCAAGCTGATGTCAAGTTCGTCAGGCTGCTTAATCGAGTGCACCGCACGTACATGAAACCGAGTGAGGGTGGTTTGCACAAATAAAACAACGTCGCCTATATGGCTAACAGCGGTTTGTGGGTCGCCTGCAAGGAACGTTACATCCAGTTGTAACAGCTCGACGGCCACCGTTTACCTACTGTTTCACAGTCCGCTTCTTGAAGAAATTGAAGCGCCAGGAAGATCAAGTCCGACATCTTTGAGTGCAGAGAAATCATGTCCAGGGCAGCGTCGCAGAGATAAAACAGCCTGCACCAATGACTGAGACTTTCTGTATCAAGAGAACTAGCGGACGTTTTGAACCGCTTAGGACAATTAGTATGATGTAGCATGCAACGAATGTCAGCATACCCGAAAAGCGACCTCAGTGAAAACTTTGTGACTGCTGCTGTCGTTCCATACCCGATCTATCCACAGTCGAGCATCGTCAAAATCCTGGTCGTGCGACAATTTCGAATTCAGATACGCCTGGTGGAAGCTTCAGTTCGCTGTAAAACGCGAAAGAGTGAAAAAAAAACATCGAGCTCAACACCAAAGTCTTGGGCTTCGGATTGCAGATATACAGTAGTGTCGTTTGAGAAAGCGGGGTCCATGGCCAGTACAAAAGTCAGATCCAAGAGACCCGAGTTGAGGAGTTGCCGAAGGAAGTCGCGGGATAGTACTCGAGTTAGGGTCGGGTCCTCGGGATGAGTGGAGTGCGAGGTTGCCCACTGGTTGACCAAGCGGTCGCATCGTTCCAGCAGCTCAGACCGGCGTAAAATCGAGGTTACAGCTACTTGAAGTGCGCCTCTCTATAAAGGTTCATTAACGAGGAAAGATGAGGCCAGCATCCAAACTCGCCCAGTTTTCAGGGGTTGCATTGTCGGAGTTCAAGGTCTTTTCAAAGGACAGGAGGATATGCGGAAGCTATATAGGGATAATGATAGAATGTCAGGATGGGCAGAGAACCAGTGAAAAGACGAACCCTTCCGATAATAAACGCTCTCCAAATCAAGGGCGACACAGATGCACTTTCAGAAAGACAAATGAACGCAGAGAGAAGTAGTTGGGTGTAGAACACCGGAGGTGCCCAGGAAGTCCACCTGAACATACTCACGAGCAACGCCCCAGGGTCCGTCCCGCTTCCTGCGCCAAACTCGTCGGCCCTATGGATGACCTGGTGGGACTGGTGAGGAATGCCGCCGTCAGATCAAGATAAAAGTCCACCAGATAGCTTAGGGCAAGGCTAAGACTGACGGTGTCAGTGTTGGAGCTTGAACCGAGAGTATCGCTCTTCCCGAGGGCAAATTGAAAGCTGTGCATTAAGTGCGCATCTGAGGCCGCCTTGGCGTCATCTCCGACTAGAAGGCCCAACGAGAGAGCGAACGACTCCAGTACTTGTCTAACATCCTGGGAGATAGAGTTGTGCGATATCATGGAGCTCGCATCGCCCAGAAGAACGATGGCCTGTGACGAGGGCAGCTGGGACATGTCCGCGGATGAAAACAAGAGGATAGCCAGTTCCGAAGCCGATGTTGTGAGCTGATGAAAATGGGATATTGGGAGCTCATGAGCAACGCGGAGGAGCGCAAGGGCGTCCTGCAACGTATTAGAGACGGTCATGGGAGTGTCGGAAAAAGAAATGCCCGATGGCAATCCGGAGGAGTAATGAGCGTCTAAAGCTACCCTGCAGAGCATGTCGGTCACTCATCTGGGTCGGACGCCGCTAGACGCTGGACCCACCTGCAAAGCATGTCGAGAGTTGCAGGGGCATGCAGTTCTGTAGAACGAGCCGCTTGGAGAAAGGTGGAAACAAAGATTGAGATGGACAACATCCCGGATTGGATCCCAATCTTCAAATATTCCTGTAGATCCGGATCTCCCGGGAACGAACGATAAAGGACCAGGACAGAATCTTAGAAGAAAGGTCTGCAACTGCTTTGAAAGAGAAGCTTCCGAGACGAACTGCTCAGAGCCCGTTGTATCGCTTGCGGACCATCGAATGTATTCTGCTTGGCAAGAAACAGCTTGCAGAGGGATGTCCACTGGACCCTCTCGTCATGGATAATTTAACGGTCGGTTGCTGCCCACTGACCTTTGGTGGACTGATTCCGCTTTGGAAGCTGTTCCTCGTCAAATCGTCCAACGACATCCTTCGCAGTCGCTGAGTCTTGTATGCGCGGCTAGACCTGATAGGAAAAGATATTGTCCCAATTCAAGGGCTGCCAACTACAGCTTGGTCGGAGCTCAGGTTGGCGGAAAGCGTGGCTTGCGTGACTCGAAATGCGATCGGGAACATGCACGTGAGAGTGACCGCGGTGACGACGCGTCCAGGTTGCCACATTTTGTTCAAGACCACAGCATGCGGACCTTGGACAGCAGGCTACTCAGGTAATACCACGCAAACTGGGAATACTAATAGGTTATAAT
This sequence comes from Mycena vitilis, assembly GCA_029203975.1. Taxonomy (NCBI): domain Eukaryota; kingdom Fungi; phylum Basidiomycota; class Agaricomycetes; order Agaricales; family Mycenaceae; genus Mycena; species Mycena vitilis. The sequence goes on from JARGYF010000017.1 coordinate 779,712, forward strand.
CCAAAATAAATACGTAAACATCTAAACTTTCGCAACCAATCTTCGCGTCTCCTGTGGTGTAAAATGCAGAATAATTGACAAGACCTTGACGAGATTTGGCTGACCAGCAACATTCAACACAACTGGAAACAATGTTCAGTGAAAGGCTCACTCTCATCTCTTTATGCTCAAGGAATTGGAGAATAACATTTCGCAGATATTCCAGGTTAACCTCCTCTTCCTCTTGCTTCGGCGACGTTGGTGGCGGAGCAGGCGACGCGACCCTTGAGTCGGAAGACGCCGTCGAGGTTCGGGGTTCTGACGACACCGACTCTGACCGTGCAGTCCAATACCCGACGCCAGGATTCCCTGCAGAAGGAGGTGAATAATGCGGTGCGGAAAGCTGCACAGAAAATCTCACGTTGACGTTCCAACAGGGCTGCGGAGGACTGAACTTTTCGCAGTTCTTCTCGGAGGGTCTGAGACGTTGGAATCAACGAAAATCACAGCATTTGTTTGACTCATCTGTGTACCTTGTTACTTGTTCGCAACTGCGCCTCTCGAGCCTTGACCTCTTCGATCATTTGTTCCAGCGCGTGGATTTTGGCGCTGAATTCCGTCTCGTGAGCTTTTGTTGATGACTAATGGAGCAAAATATCAACACGGAACGAAGGCCAAAACGGTGTCCCACATACCTCCACGTCTTCGAGCGAGACAGCCTGAGCGCGTAGCTCCGCCGCTTCGGCATGGGAAAAGCGGACCTCTTCCTGTAGAAGCTTGATTTGATCCTTCAACTTCTCTACCACACCCTCGTCCATTTCCCGATTTTTCGTCGCCGAACCGAGGACCTGTTTGAGCTCCTCATTTTCGCGCACTTTGTCACGAAGCTTGCGACTCCATTGGGCCTCGCTTTCATTCCGCTCCTTTTCGACGACGCTGAGATTCTTTCTGAGATCCGCAACCCTCGTCTCGTATTTTGCCTCGGCGGCCGAGAGCAAACGAGCGACATCTTCTGCGGAGGTGGAAGGCTCTCTAGATCGACTATCTTGCTCCCGGCGGGCTTCAGCCATGTCGTCGTTGAGAAGAGTAAAGCGCTCCTCCGATTCGCGAAGTTGATACTGCAATTCCGTATTTTGACTCTGCAACGAGTCCATTTGGAATTGGGTTGATTCCAGCTCCGCCTGCCGTAGCTGCAGTTGGTCAAAGAACGAATTCTTGTCATTTGTAAGGTTCGCGACAGTGGATTCCAAGGTCGTTATCCGGGAAGTCAAGCTTGTGACTTCTTTTTCATGGGAGCTCTGGCTACCGAGTCAGAAAGAATGGCATTTAGTGCGAAGAGAGCAAACCTTGGTGGTGAGCGCTTCCAGTTCAAACTGGCCTCGCAAAATCGCGACTTCCTTTTCTTGTTTGTCTCTCGCAGATGCAATCTCCCTGTCAAACCGAGTCTTCAAGCCCGCGATGGCCCTCTCTCGTTCCGAATTGGCCGTCTCAAGCTCAGATTGCAGCCTTGAATTTTCGAGGTGGTCTTTCTCTCTCTCGGCTTTCTCCTTGTCCTTTGACGATGCGATGTCCCGCTGGATATCGTCGCGTTCCTTCTCCGCCTTCACCAGCTTTTGCCTAACGCTCTTCAAAAGACTGATGGCCTTGACACGTTTCTCCTCCTCCTCCTTGGCCACCCGTTTGGAGCTCTCTACCTCCTTGTGCAGCCGCTCTATTTCAACCTTTTGTGCAGCAGCGTTGGCATCTGCTTGAGATACGGAACCTTGAGAAGTTGCGAGCAGTGCTTCAACTTCTGTTAACTGCTTCCTCAGCTTCTCGATTTGAGCCGACTGAGAGGCCGATTCAAGCCGGTGGGTATCACGGAGTTCCTCTATACGGTCTTCCTGAGCTGCCCGTGAAATTAGCTCACTCGGTCGCAAGGTCAAACCCACTTACTCGCAAGTTTGCCGTTAAGACGCGTAATCTCTTCTATAGAGATCTTTGAAAGTATCAATCTTCACCATTTATGTTGTATTTCGTCAACTACAAACCTCGGATTTTAAGACTATATTCTGGACAAAATCTCGCAGTGCCTGCGGGTCGCTGATGGTTTCCAGAGGAGTTAGCTCGCGGAGCACCGCGTCCGCAGCAGCCTTTTCGGCTTGGAGTCGCTTGAAGGAAGTGGATACATCTGGGACGAGTATCAGCCGTGTTCGAATTTTGGTTGGTTCACGCACCGGAAAACCGTTGTTCTACGAGTTTCAGACGCTCCTGCAGCGCATCCACATCAGTAGCACGTGTGGCCTCGTCCGAACCAACGTTGAGAGCGGGACTCGGAGGGGCCGAAGCAACTTGCGCCTCAAGCGCCGAAACTCGGTCGATATCCGCGGTTTGTGGCTTCGGAGAAGTAGGGAGGACGGGATCGGGCGGTGGCTCTTCAAGAACGGGGGACTTGGGTACCGGTGGCGGGGGTGCCACAAGAACAGGTGTCGGCTCGTGCAATTGAAGGGGGGATGATACTGGCGAATCCGGCAAGGGCGTGGACGAGGGCGAGAACACAGTTTGTATGGTGTTGGGCTGGGGCTCCGCAGTGGTTTCCGGGGCAGCTATTGGCTCTGTTTCAGCCGCCTTTTCCAAGGGTTCTGCGACCGTGTCCACGGGAGGCGGGGCGGGAGAAACTCTGGATGAAGCAGCAGGTGTAGTTTCAGTCGAGGCCTCACCAATGCTGAAAGCAGCTGCCCTTAGACGGTCCTCGAGAGTTAGTTTGTGTGCTCTGGGAGGAGGGGGACTCTTCTGGCTCGGGCTCGCTGGCCGCTGGCTAGCAAGGGATTTGCGGAGGTTGGACAACGCAGAGTCTGCTAATTGACCGGCAGAGCCGTCGATGGAGCGAGAGCGTGCCGGCGACGCGGGACGCGCCTCTGGGTGCGCCGAGTCTGAGGACTGGCGCGCGTGCGGGGCTAGGTTGTGCACGAGCTGGGAGAACATCAATGTGGGCGGTGGCGGCCAGCGTAGTGTGGCGGTGCACCAAGTAATTGCCCCACGCAGCGAGAAATAAATCCTATATATATTATAATTCTACATACACGCTCCTCTCACGATGCACTAGCTTCCGGAGCCGCGTCCGCAACCTCTTTCCCTTTACCATTGCCCATCGGAGTGCTCTCAGGTGTTGCATTTGGAGTCGTGGACGCGCCGGCAAGTTGCCATGCCGGAATGGACGGTCGGCCAAGCGCAGGCAGCGGTGTGGTCGGGAGACTACTGCCGGACATCGTCGGGCCACGGCTGAGGAGCAGGGCCTTCAGAGACTTGAGCTCGTGCTGCAGCTCAGCCAGCGACTGTGTTTGGCTGTCCTTATTCCGCTCGATCATCTGGGAACGCTATTGTCCAGATGCGGGCCCAAGTGTAAACCAAAACCGACCTTTGGTAGCATTTCACGTATGGAGTTGATCTCGTCTCGCATTTCGCGCATCTCGTCGCGGGTTTTTGTTTCTCCGTCGCGGATCTCTTGCACCATGGCGTCGACATTTTTTGTTGTCTCGTCAATCTGGTCCTTTTGAGCTTCGACTGCGACGCGAACCGCTGCGGACTCGGCTTGTATTTCCTTCAGCAGGGCTTCAGCTGCGTCAAACTGGGCGGTCAAGGCATCGCGGTCCGCTTCGTAGGCGGCGGAGGTCGGAGGTTGTAGATGCGGCAGTAAATATTTCTGACGGACAGTTAATCACGGAGGAGGTTATGGAGCAAGTTGTGCACTTTGAAAAGGGCGACCGCGCCGTATGTAACGGTGCCCGACACAACTGCAGTAATCTGGCGCGCAAGTTTAACATGTGTTTACACATCCGGCGGGGTGCCTACAAAGTAGTCTCGCCAGTCCCACCTGTACGGCGGGGGCGGCATCAAGGGGTAAGGAGCCTGAGTGTAAGCCGGCGCATAAGAAGAGCCCTGGGCAGCCTGGCGGATAGCAAGGTCGATTTCAGCGGGAGTAAGACCCTTTGCCTCGAGAAATTGGATGCGCTGGGTCAGCGGCGAGGCCTGGGACTAAGGGAGGGTAAGGAAGCAAGCTAGATGGTAAGCCGAATATTCTTGCTTTGGGATCGTTGAGAAAGACGACGGCATTGCGAACAAGGTCCTGGCGAGAGTCTGAAGCCATGGCCGGCAAATCCCGGGGCCGATCACGATCAACTTTTCTCTCTTTAAGCCATCCCAACATGGTGCTCAGAGCAGCAGTCAGCTCGCTCTCCAGAGGTCCGTTGCTCGTTCTATCTGTCCTCCTGCACTCACCCTTCTCCAGCCTCCCTTTTCCCTGCCTGCCGCCGCACCTGGCTGGCACCCGCTGCTCTCAGTTTGTCTACGCGTCTTTTTTTCATGCGGAGTGTGTTCATCTGTCTACAGTCTCCAGGAGAGGATATGCCGAGGCCTACTCCCGTGCCAAGCCGCACATGAACATTGGCACTATAGGTACGCCCGACACACACACCGTCATCCACCGGAATCCCAATGTACACATCGCAGGCCATGTCGACCATGGCAAGACCACACTCACCGCCGCCATCACCAAGATTCTCGCCCAGAGTGGTGCCGCAAAATTTACTGACTACGCCCAGATTGACAAGGCCCCCGAGGAGAAGGCGCGTGGAATTACCATCAACTCCTCGCACGTCGAGTACGAGACCGACTCGCGCCATTACGGCCACATTGACTGCCCCGGCCACGCGGATTGTCAGTTACATCCAGGCTTTCTACATGTCCTTTGCTCACCCTGTATCTATGCCAGATATCAAAAACATGATTACCGGCGCTGCTCAAATGGACGGTGCTATCATCGTTGTCTCTGCCACAGACGGTCAAATGCCCCAAACCCGTGAACACTTACTGCTTGCTCGTCAAGTCGGCATCAAGAAGCTGGTCGTCTTCATCAACAAAGTCGACCAGATCTCGGACCCGGAAATGCTCGAGCTCGTGGACATGGAAATGCGCGACCTGCTATCAACTTACAACTTTGACGGTGAAAACACCCCAATCATCATGGGCTCCGCTCTCGCTGCCCTCGACGGCAGGGACGACGCCATCGGTGCTTCCAAGATAACCGAGTTGATTGCTGCGTGTGACGCCTGGCTTGATCTGCCTGAACGTAAGGGTCTTCGTGTACGATATCTGCTCCACCCTCAGCTCTTTTCTGCCAGGTGACCTCGAGAAACCATTTTGCCTGCCCATTGAAGGTATCTCCGGCTCCACTCTTCTTGCGGCGGACTTCATATCCGCTCTCAGATGTTTTCTCTATCTCTGGACGCGGAACGGTCGCTACCGGACGGGTGTGTTACCTCTCTACCTCCGGGAGCGCTTTAATCCTTGAGAACAGGTTGAACGCGGCACGGCTCTGAAAGGAACTGAAGTCGAAATCATTGGCCATGGCGATCGTATCAAGACCACGCTCACCGGTATCGGTATGGAACGCGCCCATTACATTCGAGTGGTCTCTGACCATCAATCTTAGAAATGTTCCACAAAGAACTCGACCGGGTATGTTGCACACTCCATGAAAGTTGCCCATCCTAAACTTTTTCCAGGCAGAAGCAGGAGACAACCTGGGGGTCCTTCTCCGTGGTCTGAAGCGTGAACAAGTCTCGCGCGGCCACCTCGTTATTGCTCCGGGGTCTATGAAATCGGTCAAAAAGTTCCAGGCACAAGTTTATGTATGCCAAATTCTTACTCGAGTTCCTCTGTCTGATTTGTCGCTCTATAGATTTTGACAAAGGATGAAGGTATGTGTTGTTCAATCAAATTTATTTGAGTTGACGGACCAATTTTGTTCCAGGTGGCCGATACACCCCATTCATGTCCAACTACCGTCCCCAGCTTTTCATGCGTACGGCGGATGTGACGACTTCGTTAACATTCCCCGAGGGTACCCCGAATCCCGAGGAGAAGATGGTATGCGTCCATTCCTCTGAATACCAGGTCACTGAATAGCGCTCTTAGGTTATGCCCGGAGATAATCTGGAGCTCATCTGCGAGCTCACCAGCGACCTCGGAATGGAGGTCGGCACACGGTAAGTGCAGCCACTCCCAAAACCATCGTCTACTAATTTGAGGGCTAGGTTCACACTTCGGGAAGGAGGCAAAACCAGTATGTTTTTTCCCATCATATGAAGTGAATTTCGAGCTGATATCTCTTCAAGTCGGAACGGGTATCGTTACAAAGATTCTGACTACCGTTTGAGGGTAATCAGAGCGGCGTAGACCAAGCATATGTAGCATAATAGCATTTTCCCGCACCCCAACTCCTCACTTAAAAGGCGTTTTGCGTCGGGTCGAATAATAATATCTGGCCAAAGCCTAGACTTGGCAGACGAAAAATTTCAAAAAAAAGCCGATAACGACCCACTCCGGAATCCGTGCCGCCGCCGTTCCGTGTCCCATTTAGGAGTCCCCGGCATTCAATCGCAGAGTTTGCTTGCCCTCACCTCTCACTTCACGAAAAATGCAAGCCGTCCTGAGGCAAGCGTCGCGTTCCGGTGCACTCCTCCGCCCGCAACTCGCGCGTCCACGCGTATTCCGCGCGCCCCAGCTCTCGCGGACACTCGTCAGTGCGTGAAGTTGTATACTGCTAAACCCAGCCCAATACTCAGCTTCTCATCAGCGAAACGGTATACCGTGGAACACGAGGCTGTGGAATTCGACGACGCTACGGGGCTCGGCGTTGTCTGCATCACCGACCATGCTCAGCAGTCTCTCGGAGACGTGGTTTTTGTTGAGCTCCCTGTGCTTGGTACAGAGGTTGCGCAAGGTGGTAAGTGCATTATATCAAACGCCGCTCAATGCCGACGAGTTGGAAGACCAAATCGGGGCTGTGGAGAGCGTAAAGGCGGCGTCAGACATCGTAAGTTTTCGAGCTACGTTCGGGCGCTCCGTTTACATGATTTCCCTTCCAGTACGCTCCTATCTCGGGAACGATTGAGGAGGTCAACGAGGCACTTGCTTCCCAACCCGGACTGCTCAACAAATCTCCGGAAAATAAGGGTATGCACCTCGTTCTCTGCGTGTTCAGCATTATAACGCGACTCTAGGTTGGTTATGCAAAATCAAACTTTCTGCGCCGGCCGAGGTATGTGATTCGCTATTTCCTCCCGTCGCCCTCCCTCAACAAATTCGCAGATGGAAAAGCTTCTGACGGAGGAGGCGTACAAGGAGAGTTGGGAATGATGCGAACCAGGATAGACATTACATTACATTCTACATTCAACTGTATAGACAATTCAACCAAGAACACACAGATTGGATTCAACGGCCAGTAATTGCATTCATTGAGGTTCATGATACGGACGAGGATGACGGCTCGTACTTGTACTTCTCGCCCCGCGCTTCCATCCTTTGTTTCGCCTCCTTCAATGCCCAGGTCTGGATGCTATATCACGTCCATTAGATCTCGCCAGCTGTGAGGTATCGGAACGCACCTGGAATCGGGCTTGAAATAGAGCAACACCCCACCAACAAGCATCGAGCCGTACATCCCCCAGTACCAGAGAGTCTCCCATGGCTGCTTTATTCTGCGGTGCCCAGGCGGAGGAGGCTGAAAGGCGTCAGACGGAGAAGTGTAACTTGGCAGCGGGGCGCACCTTCTCGCCGAAAAGGTAGCCAGTGGGCTCGTTGTATTGGGGCGCATCATGGGTCGAGTACCGCACGGCTCCCAGCCGTGTCAGCGACCGGCCAGCGGGCAGGGCGCGTAGTAAGGAAGTGGGCAGCATCAAAGGTGGTTTGTCCCAGTGTGGCTGAAGCTTGCCGTTCAAACAATGCTGTCAGTCTGACTTTTTATCGAGGGAAATAATCATGGGTATTCTGGTGTTATCCGATTCGGAGAGCGCATTGTAAATTTACTGAAGGATACTACTTCACGGGCTTCTATAGGAACGGGACAATTCAAATCGTCTCGTTCAACTCAAAATCAACTTCGTTCCGGAAACGTACTTAGTTCAGCGGCAATTCTTGCACAGAATTCTGTAGTCCTCTGGATCGCCATCTTCGGGCGAGTCTGCATCCATGACAAACCTGGTCGGGGTGGATGAAACGGTTAGAAAAAGGCCCGATGGAGTGCACATACCCAAAACTTTTGTAGAACTTGAGCGCTGGCTTGTTCCCTGAATATCGGGTTAGCTGGTGTGATGCGGATACCAAATAATACTGGAGAACCTTTGAATACAGTGAGCATAATTTTATCCAGCCCAAAATCCGCTCCGATCTGCACAAGCTGATTCATCAACGCTTGACCAAGACCGTTGCGCTGAGAGGTCTTGGAGACCTGGATATCATAGCTGCAGAAGATGCCTGAGAATGAGAGGGACAGCCTAGAGACGGAGAGCGACCAGTATAGTATGTTCTGATCGTCTTCAAACTCAAAGCGAAACGCAGTAAAAGCAACGAGAGACTGAGTACCGCTGGTTGGATAAACCAAGATGAAACGTGACAGACGGTTGAACAACTCTTCCTTCTTGTGAGGTGGATCCCATCCAAACGACGAGGCCGTGTACCTGGAGAAGTAGCGACGGCGGGTTAATATCCAGGTTGGCAGTCCGTGCACCAGCGGCTTACATGGTACGCATGTTCGTTTCGAACATGGACCATACCGAGCCGCGAGTACACTCATCCAAGCCTTCAGCAAGGAGCACTTTGACGGTGTGACTTGAAGCAGAAAGTAAGAATGCTGGTACAAGATTACAAAAAGGCTTAAGTACGTCGAGTTCGAAGCGACGCTTTTTGCGAGTTGAGAGGCGGGCGCCTTGCCACCATAAGCCAGTTGTAAGATGTTCCACGAGATTGAAAATAACCTTGTTTGCTTTCTCGATCGTCTTTGAGCCAGTCGAAAGGTCCATGGATTTTAGTCTCGCCGACCAGAATTTCCAGAGCAGCTGTTCTTGCTGGTATGTTCGCTGGTTGAAGGTTTGAGGCAGGCCCGGCCGCCCAAGGGATCACCGATCGCTTGTGATCGCGGAGTTCAATTATTTTCCCGATTCGGACTCCTCATTGCTTTCTTTCGCGCATTTCAAAACTTCCGTCTGCAAGCCCGTTCTTATCTTCAGCAATGAAGCTCGATGCGACAGACTTGCGGTATGTTACGCCGGATGAGTTCCGAGTGCTAACGGCGGTACGAGATTTCAGTATTCTCCAAGCCGATTCTGAATCATGGTCGACAGGTGGAAATGGGCTCAAAAAACCATGAGGTCGTTCCAACGGTCCTCATTGCTCAAATATCTGGCCTAAGGAACGGCGGAGTAAACAAACTCATCGGCTCTCTTGCAAAGCGAAATCTTGTCTCGAAAGTTCAAAACGCTAAATGTGAATCGAGCCCTGTCCATTCTTCGACCACTGAAACAAGAAAAAGATGACGGATACCGTCTAACATACGGCGGCTACGACTTTCTTGCAATGAGAGCTATGTCGAAGAGAGATACAATGCATTCCGTTGGAAATCAGATTGGCGTCGGCAAAGAGTCTGGTATGCACGCATTGCTGGCGACAAGCCCTGTTGACTTATCGGACGTTGCAGATATCTACATTGTGGCTGATTCAGAGGGCAAGGAGATGGTTCTAAAGCTACACAGGTTTGTCGATCCGTGGAGGACTATTGCTCGTGGCATTAATCCCAAGTCAGACTGGGTCGCATATCCTTCCGAGCTATCAAGGAAAAGCGAGACTACCTTGGGAAGCGGAAATCCGCGTCCTGGATGTACATGTCTCGTTTGGCCGCACAGAAGGAATGGGCGTTCATGAAAGTGAGTAGTCTCGATCGTTCACAATGTTGCCGCTAATGATTTATAGGTGCTTCATGAACACGAGTTCCCCGTTCCCCGACCGATAGATCAAGCAAGACATTGCCTGTTGATGGAATTCATCGATGCATATCCTCTGTACGCTCCAATATAGTGGTCGCATGACCTTCAGCTAAAGCCCTATAGCCGACAGATAGCAGAAGTCCCGTCACCCGGCAAACTGTACTCTGAGCTGATGGATTTAATTGTGCGATTTGCACATGCAGGTCTCATTCATGGAGACTTCAACGAGTTCAATATCCTTATTCGTCGCGAATCCGGCGACCCAATCGTTATCGATTTCCCGCAAATGGTTAGCACATCGCATGCAAATGCTGAATGGTGACTAGGATCATTTTCTCGTCGTTCCCGTCGTTCAACTAAATTCACAGGTATTTCAATCGAGATGTGGAATGTATACGGACATTCTTCAAGCGTAGATTCCGTTACGAAAGCGCTTTATATCCGCGGTTTAAAAGTACCATATCCGACGATGGCGCGGCTACCGGTGACTTCCGTTTGGATGTCGTTGTCGCCGCCAGTGGGTTCAAACAAAAAGACATGAAGGTACTCGAGGAGGTTAGCGATTTCCCTTGCTCGCTTACGTGTAAAATTGACAGGCATGGTAGTATATGGAGGCAGTCCAGAGCGACGGCTCGGAAAGCAGCGAGGAGGAGAGCGAGGAAGAGAGTACTGACTATGATGACGATGAAGCAGATCCCGCTGCAGCAAGTCCTGCCGAAGACAATGCGGGAAACGGCGGGATACTGCCAATCTCCAGCCCGCCAGCGAACTCCGAGGACGTGGGAGAGCTTTCAGAGTCATCTCAACGATCTCTTTCCCGGTCACCTCCACGCTCGCGAGCAGGCTCGACGGTCTCTCTGGAACAATCTGCTGCCGCGGTCGCCTTGAATGACATCAAGGAAATTGTATCCGCCGACTTGTCTAAAACGCGCGCGCAACAGAAGAGAAAATATCATTCCAAGCGGGGCGCTCAACGTGCTGGCCGATCGCAAGGAAGCAAGGCGAAGCAAGACACCCGGGTCAAACTAGATACCAGTGGGGTCTGGGATTAGTCGTCAGCTCCAATCTGTACCATACTGTACCGCTCTAATATATATATCGCCTAAACCCAAATATGGGTTGAAGCGTTTGTTTTGACTTGATTGCCATCTTCGCGTCTCCATTCGGCCCATATCAGTGTCACCTTTACTTACCCCTCCACCGAGCCTCCGCTCTCCTCCATTTCGCCGCGGTACGCCGACGCCAACCCAGACCCTTGTGCCAACCACGACCAGTCCTACTTGCGATGGAGAAAGCCGACCTCGAAACCTACCAAGTACAGCTCTCACAGGTCGACCTCGCCATTTCCTCAGACCCTGAGAATGCAGAACTCGTCTCTCTTCGCTCAGAGCTGAAAGAGCTTATCGAGCTCACCAAATCCGCCATCGCTGCCCAGGCCGAGGTCGTCTCCTCGTCAAAAGCAGAATCGTCTCGGAAGAACACTTCCTCTGCACCGACACATACATGGTCCGCGGGCGACGAGTGTCTGGCAAAGTACTCGGGCGATGGAAGCTGGTATCCGGCTAGAATCACGTCAGTGGGCGGATCCACGGACAACCGTGTCTACAGCGTCGTTTTCAAGGGCTACAACACCACCGAACAGGTCAAATCCTCGGAGGTCAAGCCCATGCCCGCCAATCATGCCTTCGTTGTTCCTGCGTCTAACAAGCGCAAGCTGACCAAGGCGGAGGAGGATGAGAGGGAGAAGAAGAAGAAGAAGAATGAGAAGAAGGTCGAGGCAAAGGCGGCGAAAGCGAAAGAGCAGACGGCCAAGCAGGCGACATGGCAAAAGTTTGCCAAGAAATCTGAAAAGAAGGGCGTACATATCGCAGGCGTTGCTGGCACGAGCATATTCAAAACTCCAGACAACCCACTGGGCAGAGGTACGAATCGTTCCAATCTTATTAGCGCCCGCGTTCCATCACTCATTCCGTTTCTCGTTGTCCAGTTGGGGTGACAGGGAGCGGCAAAGGGATGACCGAAGTCGCGGTTCAAGCTAAGCATAAATTCGCTCTCAACGAGGACCACGATAACCTATAATGTAGACTTTGTATGTGCTCTGCTTGATCACCGACTCTCGTTAACGTGCGCTTTCACAGTGCACATCATCTGGCCATTTCCATCTGTATCATTCTTTGAATTGTAATGACGGGTTTCTCTTCGCATATCAGGCACCATCCACCCAATCCCTCCCAACTGGCACATCCTGGAAAACCGTCGCCGAAAACACACTATGTGATGTCTTGCTTTTCTGTTCCCAGATGTCACCCTCACCATACCGTTTCTCGCACGACTCATTTCCAGAGTAAATGTGGAATATCTGGGTCAAGGCCGTCGAGCTTGTGGGAGGCAACGTGTTGTGACTCATTTCGCAAGTGGTTAGATATTACATCGTATCATTCTTTGCACTAATGCGCTGTTTTACTTGCTTGGTCTGTCCCCGCCGTCCTGGCTTACTCGTTCAAGGGCTTCTTCATGTGAGATCAAAATCATATCTTGTTCGCTAGCCAATGGCGGTTTCCAAGAAATTTACAGCTATATACCTATTGGGATCCGGAGTCGGTGCCCAATGTTGCGGCAAGGCTTTCGTTCTGCAATGCGTGTCAGTTAATTCACACGCAATGTACATGTTACTTACGGCTCTCTGCAATTGAAGCAACCTTGCGTGAGCATGGATCCTGTCGTTGTGGAGGCTCGCAACCATGGCCTTGAACGGAGTAAAATTCGGCGACGTCTGTGCAGCGCTCAGCTCACTTTGCAAGTTGTTGAGTTGAGGCCTTTTAGGTTCTCCAACTCAGTCGGGTCGATGGGGTAGAACCTGGCGCCCAGACTTGACGAAAATCAGTGTTTGTCCATTCGGCTGCATCCGACACTCACCCAAGAAGTTGGGTATGTAGTCTGTCGATGTGGGCCTCCAAACTGGCGATATAGATGGGGCGGCGCTGCGGTGACCCCAAAGTCGTTCTCGGAGACGGTTAGAGAGTAAGTTGTCGTCCCAGATCGAACATACAACTCCATTATATTGAACAAGGGTCTCTCAAGCGCATGATGCCACATTTTCCGATTAGATTTTGGCGACGTTTTTGTTCCTGTTTTCGCTGGTTTGTCGTATGGGTGATGTCTTTCGGACCTTGGGTTGCTCGGTCGATCTGGCCCTGGCGACCCTGATGAGCCTGACGCGGACACCGGAGAGCGGGGCTCGCTGCAGGACGAAGCCGAGTCGAATATGTCGTCGGGGATGTTGGTGGTATGGGCCATGGCTTGACGCTGACGCACGCCGCGGAACTCCAACTCTAAAACTCAATCGAAGCCAAGAAGCCAGCTGCTTCCGAGTACTACCCCGACCTACTTGTGATGCCCGTCGGAATTTTGGCGTCGAAAACCGCGGTTGCTCCTGGAATATCTGGCTCGATCGACGTTATTGCACGCTCGCAAGATATACAGGACACCAGGAAAACACATCGAATTGAGATGGCCCAAAGCGGAGATTACTGTTCAGGTTATTAGTCGGTTCAATAATCCATCGATAATCGTCTGGAAGCCCTTGCTAGTCCCAATTAGAACCGCCAGCGTCTCGTCCCGCCGATAAATGGCTGTCCCTCTGCCGTCCGCATCCGGCTGTTTTCTCGGCCGTGCCATGCGTTTTTTCGTCCGGCCCTCCTTTCGTTCTACCACCACCACCGAGCAGTTATCTATGTATTGATCTCCCTCTCCGTTTATTCCTCATGTCGTGTGAAGACCGTCGTCCCCTCTCGCAGGTACCAGAGGACTCTGTCAACACCGTGCGTCGCGTTTTCTTCCCAATTCATTGACCCCACGAAAACGCTTGTGGCCAGTGCATGTATCCTCCATGTCCGACCCAAGATTCGTTTACACTACACGCTCCGTATAATCCCACAGACCAAAATTTCTTCGATGCATTTGCATATCATCCCAGCGATGTCGGCGCGTACCTCGCCGACCCACTGCCGCCGGATTGGGCCAACTTCCAGCCGACCAACTCGCACGACTTCGACGTCGCTGGCATCGACCTTGCCTATCTTTCGTCCATGCATCATCCCGAGCAGCTTCACGCACCTTTCCCTTTCCACACTCAATTCGTTCCATTTTTTTCCAACTCAGACCAAGCCATATCCCAGCCATTCGTTGACCAGAGCCCCGAGAACCAAGCCCAGCCTGCGGAGTTCGATTCCTTTTTTGCTGACCCCAACCAAGCGTCGCCCGAACAATTCGAGTCCTTTTCCGCTCATCCAAAACAAGCCTTACCCGCGAACTTCGTTCCCCATTTCCCTGACCAGAACCAGGCATTCTTTGAATCACTTTTTCCTGACACAAGCGCCACCACCCTTGAGCCTCACCAAGCCCCAGCCGCCGATGATTTGGATGCGATGTTGAACTTTCCCGACCATTTTTTCACCAATGCCAACACTGAGTATCGTGAGGAGTCTGATGTCTCTCGTCCCACCGCTATCGCAGCATTCAACGCCGTCGTTGATCCTTTCGAGCCCGCGACACCGCCTCCCGCACGACGCCCCAGACCTCGCAAGCCGAAAGCCACCCCTCGCACTCGCACAAGGCCTGCGGCCAGACCCAGCGGGTTTGTCCCTTCCGACCCGTACGTCCAACTCCAATTGCGCGTTGTGCATTCGTTTATTTAGTTGCCCGCAGGGACGACCTTTCGTCGCACGAGAAGAAGAGACTGTACGTTGAATGTCTTGAGCATTATGTTCAATGTATGTGCTACCTGTCTATTTGTTGCGGCTAAATTAATGGCTTGTATAGATCTGCACCAGTTGTTCGCCTGGATCCAGGTCCAGCCTGTTCCGCTCGAACGAGTCTCAAGCTACCGCTCGCTCACCTCTCGTTCTCTGCGGGTGAGTTTCCTGGAGCTGTATCATTCTCCAGACCTGAATAGCGCGGCAGACCATTCTAATACATCTCGGCAAATCATCCGACATCCTTCATGGGCAAATTGTTCATGAAGAAGAGACAGTGAGGCGTTCGCAAACTTACCTGGTATCTTTATTCACCTCATTTCAGCTCAAGGGCCTCCAGATTCGCGAAACCTTGGCCCTCATGTCCCAAAGCTATATCGCCCCCGATTCTCCCGCAAGCGACAGCACGGGAACGTCGAGCACCTACGTCTCATCCAACCCGGACGCCGACATCGACGACATGGCCAAGTTCGCGTACCCTTGATTTTGCGACCCAAAATTTGTTGACAACCAAGAAGCCTGCCCTGCTGCCCGATCTCCTTGCATGTATCTAGTGCTCCTTATTTTGATTTGCCTGCGAAACCAGTCCTAGTGTATGATTGTTGCGAGCTATAGTCGTCGTTTAATCGCGTTCTGTAGTATCGTACTTACAGTGTATGTGTACAAAATCAATACAACTCCGTCGACGTATCGTTCTCGTCCGTGGAAGCTTGAGCATACATATGTAGGTCGAGATTTAGTAGTCATCCTGGTACGACGGGGGCAGATCCTCGTTGGGTCCTCCCTGCGGCGGCGCACCGCTTGCCCCGCCTCCGCCAAAGAGGAGCCGTTCACGCTCCTCGCGCTCGAGCCGCTTCTTCTCCTCCTCGGCGGTCTCGTACTTGGCGGGCGGCCCGCCCTGCTGCGCCGCCTCCGAGTAGGCCTGCAGCCGCTTCTTCTCCTCGGACGCGCTCTCAAACTTCTGCGAGCCGCCTGCGATGCCATAAGCCGGCACGGAGGGCTCGTTGCCTGGAAGGCCGCCGCTGCGTGGGCCAGCGTTGCTCGACGCCGCCTTGATGTCGTGCAGCGACCCGCTCGCGGGACCAGGGCCGGACGCGCCGGCAGAAACGGGGACACCCGTCTCAGCAACGGTAGGAAGCTCGGAGGGAATGGTCGGGGACGAGGCGATGGCGTCGACTGACCCAGAGGAGCCTGTGCTACCAAGGGCGGGGATGGGTGCGGGGGACAAGTTCAGAGTGGACGGGTCGATCGGGGGAGACTGGGTGGCCGGCGATTTGGACGCCGACTTGGACGACGCAGAGGACGGCAGCGGTTTCGCCTCGGTCGGCGGGGGTGACATGCGCAGACCCGGCTGGAGGCTACCGGCGACGTCGGAAGTGACGATGTTCGAGAGCTCCCGGGCGTGCGTTTCACCAAAGCTGCGCGTGTCGGACCTGCTGAGATCGGAGCCTGTGCTCTGGGGAGGGAGGTTGATGTGCCCCGTCTTGTAATTATCGAGCGCACGCTGCAGCGAGGCACGGACGGCGCCAGTAGCTTGCCCCCCTGTGTAAGGCTTGTCTGCAGTCGGGGGGAAGGTCGGCAGTACCGCAATGATAGGCGTCGCCGCTTGCGAAAGGAGAACGAGTTTCTCGCCAAACTGGATGAGGCGGGGTATATAAGTACGGTTAAGCCGAACAAGGGGAAGATACAAACCTCGCGGATGGCCTCCCACTTGTGCTGCTCGCTTTCGCGGACGGCCTGGCGCTTGAGGAGACTGACTTCGGTCTCCTGGGCCTGGTCCTCGGAGAGGGCCTTCCTGAGCTGCTCCTTGAGCTCCCCGAGTCTCTTCTCCATGCCCCGAGGCTGGTCGTGTTCGATGCGGTTGATCTGGAGCTGGATGCCCGCGCGGACGTTGCGGCGGGGGGTAAGCGCCGTCTCGGCGTCACGGAGGGTCTTGAGTGGCGCACGGGCGGCATCGAGCTTGACGGCGAGCGAGCTGGCAAGGGAACCCTGGACAAGACTGAGGATCTATCTGCTGGTCGTAGGCGCAAGCATACCTGAACGAAATTGAGGTATGCCAGACGGTCTGTCACGTCTTTGAGGTCTGCGTCCTCTGACTGGCCCCAGGTGTAGAGCTCCTTGCTCTGTGCCTTTGCATCGCGCGACAAGCTGTCGAGATCGATGGCGACACCCTTCTCCACAGTGATGATGCGTTGGACGGGGGTGGTCGTTGAATATTGCTGGCCCAGCGAGCGCAGCTGGTGGTGGAACGAGTCGAGGGCATGCGAGTCGTGCGAGGGCAGCACCGACGACGCCTTGTCTACGATGGACGAGAGGAATCCGGACATGGGGGACGGAAGGAAATGCAATTTACACCGAGTTCCGTAGCCGTCTCTTTATAGCACAACAAGCAAGCAGTGCTGTCGAATATACAACCAACTATACCCTAGACTGTAATTTTCCGCGCCTTGCCCCCCTTCTTCTCGCTGTCCTTGTGCGACAGGAACTCGACCTCCGTCGCCAGTGGCCCCGATAGCTTCTGTCCCTCCGCAAACCCAAGCACGCTCATCTTGAAGTGTTTGCCCACACCCTCAATCCGCTCCCGCAGCGTGTCTTCCTCGCTCGCCGGCGCAAGTCGCGTCCATATCGACAGTCGGTAGAACTGCGGTCGTGTGGACACAATGACCCCCGTGATGAGCGAGTTGGGCGGCGAGCCTGACGGATCCGCCTGTGTCAGCGACGGGTCAAAGGTCTCGCCGATCGCAGCGAGCATCTGCAACACAGCCCAGTTCAGCACACTGCCATGCGCGCAGCCAGAAAGACATACAGTATACAGCCACATCTTATCGACGTGGGCCCGGTTCTTGTCTTTCGGAAGTTGGATACTCCATTTACCGCCGTTCTTGTTTGCCTCATCCTCCCATGCCGGGATAATCCCCTCCTACACAGCGCCGTTCAGCATTGCGCGCGCGCAGCCAGCAGAGTCCCCACCTTGAAGAGATAATAGTTGGCCTTTTGCGGCAGTTGCGACGGCGGAACAATGTTGTTGTAGAGGCTAGAGCGGAGTATCAGCGATGGATCGATGAGACACCGAGACGTCTTGACGCACCCCCAGAACTCCTCCACGCTGTCGAAGCTGATGACGCGTTTGATATCCTCCATCCAGCCCTGTGCGGCAGCCACACCAGGTGTTTGCGGCGCGGGGGTCTGGGGAAAGGCGGAGATAGGTGTCTGGGGCATGTTCCGGCCCTTGGTTTGCGGCGAGTCGAACCAGAGGGTCCAGGGTGAGTAGAGGGGGTGCTGGAGCGTGTCAGGGAGGCGGAAAGGGGGCTCATGGAGTGGTGGGGGCGGTTACCTTTACATTAAAGTTTGTCGGATCGTTAAACACGGTTCGGATTCCCTCCGCTTGGGCCTGCATGTCGACCTCTTGGATTTCCCCAGGCTCAAGGGATTCGTCGTCGTTGACCGCGGCCTGATCGGCCAAGGCAGCCGAGAGCGCAGCTCTCGAGGCGGTAAGGGCAGGGCCCGAAAGGGTGCTCATGGTGGTGGTTTTTGGTGAGAGAGATTATTGGTCACACGGTCACACAGACGGATCGGAAAGTCTCACAAAACTCCAACAAGAAATAGAGGAGCGCGTAAAATGCGTTGGATTGGCTGCTGGGATGTACCCCGAATATAATGGGAGTCATGGTACGCGTCGTGAGTGCAGAACGAAAAATGGGACTCGCTTGCTAATGGGGATGAGGTGATCCAAATAATTTCTGTGCACGGAATGCTCAGGCTGGCGGGTACTCCGAGTCGGACTCGAGATAATATTCGGCACGGTCCCACTCGGAACACTGGTTTGAGGAGGGTCCGGAGAGTCAGTTCGGACATTCGGACTGAGCAAGAAAGCGGAGAGCGTGACAGTGTGACATGGGAGCTTGAGATGGACCAGCTACAAGCAAAAATCGTCGCGGCCGCAACAGGCTCGACGATGACTGCCCTCACCAGCAAGTTCCATACCACCGTCCTCTAGTCCTCTCTAACCACCTATGCATCGCAGTGACCCCGTTCGACGTCGTCAAAACGCGGTTGCAGACCCAGCCAACCCAAGTACGGAGTCGGCCCTCGCCCGCTGTATGCTGCCAACCCCCGAACGTCCAGTGCATTCGCAAAATGTCCTCTCTCGCTCGTCCGCTGGCAGCCGAGCAGCTCGTGTGCGTCTGGGACCACGGTGTATTTAAATCAGAACCGGTACACGGCTTCTCCGACGCGGTCCGTCATGTCTGGCGTGCAGAGGGCATTCGCGGCCTATGGAAGGGCTGCGGAACTACCCTGTGAGCAGCCCGTGTCCTAATTAACCTCCCAGTATATTCAACGCAGCCTGCAGAGTCATTGGAGTCCCTTCGTCGACATCATATATGCTGACCTACGACTATTTACTAAATGTGGTCCTCCCGCCTCTCCTGCCGGCTGCTGTCGTCCCCCTCTCGGCCGGCATTCTGGCGCGCTCGACCATCACTACGATCATGTCTCCGCTCGAACTCGTCCGCACAAATCTCCAATCCACTCCCGCACATCCCCTCAATCCAAACACCCTGCGGTCCGTCTTGAGCTCCGTTCGAGGTCTCGTCCGCGACCACGGTGTCCGCTTTCTCTGGCGTGGCCTCGGCGCAACTCTTTGGCGAGACGTACCGTTCTCCGGCCTGTATTGGGCCGGATACGAGACCATGAAGAAGGCGTTTGCGCGGAACGGCCAAAGTGGCGCAGGGGTCGCTTTCGTGTCTGGCGCGTTCAGCGGCATGTCAGCCGCACTGGTAACGAACCCTTTTGATGTCCTTAAAACACGACGGCAGGCTCTCATCATGTCCTGTTCTTCCTCGTCCTCGACCCCAAAAATTTCTGGCATCCCCCTCCTGTTACACGTCGTGCGAACAGAAGGCACACCTTCGCTATTTGCTGGCCTGTTGCCCCGCGTCGCCAAGATTGCGCCTGCATGCGGGATAATGATTGCATGTTATGAGGTTCGTCTCGTCGTTCGCATCTGGGGCTGCGTGCTGACTCTCTTGATTCAGGGGGTCGGAAAGTTCTTAGTTACAAGATAACAGACAGTTTAATCTCTGTACTCTATACACTCCATCGTACATCGGTATTAATCCAGCACAATATAGACACCATCACCCCGTGTATTACTATTATCATCTACAGTCCAATGCCATCCCTCTCATCGTAACCTACCCATTTCGCGGTTGGTATGTGTTAACTTGCCCGTCGTCTCGTCCACCCGGTTCGCAAGATCGTCGAGCAGTTCAATTTGTACTGCGAGTTCGTTCGAGATCGCTTCGCCCAGATGCCGTTGACGCTGCAGGACGGCAGTCAGTTGGGACACCTCGGAATCCTGCTGCTGCATCTTCTGCTCTTGCAGCATAAACAGCCCGTGGTCGTCCAGAGGCCGCGTCTCTTCGCTCTCCCGCGGTTTGGCCGCTGCGCCAAAGACCCTGCCGAACGGCTTGGATGTCGACGCGCCGCCACCCATCAGGGCTTCTCGGTCCGTGTCCGGGGCAGGAGCCCGCGAAGAGAGGGAATCACCTGCGCGACTCGTCATGCGCGCAACGGTGACCATCTTCCCGAGCCTATGCCAATAGTCAAAATGGAAGAAACAAACAAGGGGAACGGCAATACTTCTCGCAGTCATCGCGCAGCCGCGCAATCATGTCCGTGCGCCGCTGCAGCTCACCCTCGATCAAGCCGCCCATGGCGAGCTCCTGCAGCCCCGCAGCAAGCTTACCGAGGCGCGAGATGACGCCTGCGAGCTTCTTCTTCGCAGCGACATTAGATGTGTGCGCACCATTGGTGTCGCCACGGTCAGAGAGGGCATCGCGCTTGTTGATGTCAGCGCGGACGTCCCGGATTTGCGCCTGCAGGTCGATGTGCTCGTCGAGCCACGACGCCAGCGTGTACTGCCCAGCCTGCGGCAGCTCGCCCTGCTTCCCGATCGGGATGCCGAGGAACTCACGAAAGACAAACGTTTCGCGCCACTTGTCCTCTTTGGCGCTGAGGATGGCGCGGAGGTAGGTCTCGAGGCCCGCGCGGCGCTCCTCGAGGAGCTTGGGGTCTGAATGGGAGCGGAAGATGGAGAGGGCGTGCTTTGGGGGCAGGGGTGCCGGGGGGTGCTCGCCGACAGCGTCCCTGAGGGCGCTGTGGAGATCGTCGAACTCGGAGTAGCGGCGCCAGAGGGCCCAGTCGCGCACATTGGCCTTGACGCGCACCTCGTACACAGTGTGCGCAGACGGCGACGCCCGTTCTTCGTATCGAGGTATAAGCACAGACTGAAGCATAGTCGATCACGTAATGCAGTAGATATTGGCCGTGTACATGCAAAAAAAAATACATTTCATCGCAATAGTGCTTCAATTCTTCTCGCAAATGGCTCGCCCCCAATGCGGTCAGCAAACGCCAATCGACCCTCCTTCTCCTCCGGCCCCAGCTCGAAGCATTTGGGCGGCAGCTCCACTTGCCTCGTCTGTCGGTAGCACACCACCTCCCTTATCACCTCATTCCCGCCCTGATCCAGCACCACCCTCAGCAGCTTCTCCGCACGCTCCTCACCGACCCCGTTGTTCCGAAGGTCAGGCCATATACTGCACGCAACATGATGCGCCGCCACAAGCCGCACAAATCCATGCAGCCCGCTCCCATTGACTAGCGCGCGCAAATACGCAGCGAGCATCCCCGCGTCGGTTTCCACAGGCCACAGCCACGCGCCTAGCCCCCCGGCGCTGCCTACAATCACGTCTGCGGGCTCCGTCCGCACCGTGCGTAGCACATGCGCGTAGTCGCTCCACAGCAGTCGCCGGTAGTCCATCGCGTAGCCCATTGCTGTCGGCGGGAGAAGCAGCCGAGCAAACGTGGGGTTCGCGAATGAGACCGCGTCATAGAGCGCGACAAAGTCGGTGTAGTACTGGTAGAATGGGGTCGACGGTCCGAGGAAGACTGCGGCGACTTCTTCCAGGTCGGACTGTGCCTTGGAGGGCGGAGATGGAATGACTGGCGAGGACGGCTCAGGCGAAGTTGAAGATGTTGAGGCAGCAACGGTGAACGGCGCGAGCAGCTCGTCCATTAAGCGTCCCACAACTCCGTCACGGAACACCTCCCCATCCGCGCCCTGCGGTTGTGTATCCATCCCGTGCTCGAGCATACACACCTTCATACAACCCCACACCGCCTCCTCCCCGGTCAGCACAAAGTCCCGGAAGGAGAACCGTGCGCACACCGCGCGCGCGACACTCGCCAGCAGCAGCGCCGCCCTCGACACGTCCACCTCCGACGCGTCCCATCCGGCGGGCAGCTCGCTGAACACAGGCGACGTGCCTGAGCGAAGAAGGTGGTCCAGCGGCGAGAGCGCCCAATCGCGCCTCAGGGGCAGGCCATAGCTGCGCGAGTTGAACGCCGCCGGCGTAGGTAACCGCAGCGTCGTCGCATACTTGATCGAAGCCGGTGTCGCGCACTTCGGCGCGATGTGCGTGTCTAAGCGTGGTTGCACCGCGCGCGCGAGGAACGGGGTCAGAATGCCGAGGCCGCCCTGTTCCCACATGGCTTGTGGGACGCCGAGCCCCAGCCCCCGCGCGCGCGTCCACTCGGGCGTTACTAGTGCGAGAACCTCCTGTCCGATTTGCAAAGCAAACATTTCGTCGCCTGGGAGAAGCCGCGCGAGGACCGTCAGTGCCTGCGCCATCCACACGTCCGACGCGACGTCCGGCAGGCGCTGAGCGAGGCGGAGGTACATAGAAAGCAGGGACGCCAGGGGCCGGAAAAGGACGTAGCTTGCCCCGCTCGTCGGTAAACGCGCCCAGAGCGGGTGCGAGACAAGCTTCGCGCAGAGGTCTGATAGCTGCGGGAATGGGAGGCTAAATGGCGGCGAGGACAACGGGCCATCTGCGGCTGCTGGCAAGCAAGCAAGCCAGAGGCGCATCCCTGCCATGAGCACATCGGCCGAGGACCCCAGGTTATTTAGTTTCACCGCCCCGCCGCGCCCGAAGTCGTTGAGGCCGACGGTTAACGCGTCAATGGCGGCTTTTATTATTGTGTGTTCAGCTCCGTCCGAAGCCTCGAACGCAGGCTTTAACACTGCCACGCTCTCCGCGCGCTCTGCCTCCCCGCCACGCACTCCATTGACGCGCGCACCTTCCAGCCATGCAGCCTCCGCGCGCCACAGCGCGACCCATACACCCCAGTCTGCGCGCGCCGCAGTCAATCGAGTGCGCAGTGCGAGGAAATCATCGTTCCATCCCCACGCGACGACTTGGCTCCAGAGAATCTCGTGCGCAGGCGTCGTCTGGTGCGGGTCCGTCGCACACACGAGCCATGTCTCCAGCAGGCTTGCCCATGCGCGTATTAGACTCACATCTTTCGCGTTCTGGCTATCCAAAACGTAATGCGTAAGGGCAGCAATCTGGAGATGCGCGGTGCTCGCGATGTGCGCGTAAAGCCCATACGACGCGAGGGCGGTGTAGAAACTGAGCGTTTTTGTGAGCAACGCTGGATTAGGCGGCGGAAGGGTCGTGACGAAGCGCAGAAGCGCGTCTGCGGGCGGGGTCAGCGCTTGTGCATTAGTACGCGTGGAGGACGCGAGCGTCGTGAGGAGAGAGATGCATGCGGGGTTGGCGGCGTCGGTCATGAGGTACGCGCGGAAGAGGGACGGGATCAATTCGGGCGTGGAAACTATCTCTGTTGCGATATCATTCGTCTGGCGCGCCAGCCGGTGGAGAATCGCGAGAATGCGCGCGGATACGGACGAATCTGGTGATTCCACTTGTGTCGAGAGCGCCGCGACGGTCTGTGGAAGGAGCTGCGCGGTGGGGAACGTGTGTTTGGACCCCAGCTCCACGCCCTCCATGTCCGGCTCTGCATCCGGATCGAGCTCCTCCTCGGCCTCGGACCACCCGACAACACACTCCCATACCACCTCGATGGCATGTACCCCAAGGGCACCACGCTCAGCCATCGAGTCGATACCGGCCGCAACGACGCGTGTTTTGACGTCCCCGATCTCGGACGCCTTCATAACACCGTCCGGGAGGTCTTCATCACCGCGATGGACGGCGCCGACCCAGCGCGCGACGCCGGCGAGCATACGCATCCCCGCGGCGCGCTGGGCTTTAACGCCAGAGCGCGACATAAGGAAGACGTCGTCGAGGGTGTAACCCGCATGCTGCAGGCCGTCCGCGTCCGGCGCATGGTGGTGAAGTCCCAGGTGCGTCGGTAGCGACGCGTGCAGGGGGCCGGCAAGGGGGTTGCCTGCGAGGTCGAAGCGCAGCGAGTTAGGCGGAGGTTGCGCGGAGGGAGTTGGCGACATGGCTTCTTGCATCCATTCAAGGTCGGGGTTATTCGCGGGCGCGGACGGGAAGAAACGGCGGCGAATATACTCTGGGGTTCCTTCTTCTGGTTCCGGGTCTTGCGCTTTAGGCGCGTCTTGCGGCAACTTTACGGACCCAGTCCATTGGCCGAGCGAAACCGTGCCATCGTCTTCTGCAGACGGCGCAGGGAGAGCAAGCGCCTTCTTGCGGGGTGACGGCGGTGCGGATTCGTAGACGTGAACATCGTTTTCGGTCACTTCTGCAAAGCGCAGCTGCTTAGATGCGCGGCTTGCAGGGCGGGTGCTGGACGGGGTGGTGAGGGCAGAGGGTAGCGGCGCTTAGAGGTAGTTTGAATATTTTATAATGCGAGCCAGAGGCCCTGCGCACCAGTCGACGTCGCTCGTGCCTCGCGCACCTTTTTCAATACATCCCCGAGGCCAGGGCCGAACTTCTCGAGTATTTCTCGCCGCTCCTCTTCCCGTTCCTCGTCCGTCATCGCGCTGACCCTGAGCTCGTTCTCCCGGCTCATCTGGGCGCGCCAGTCGTCCGGGTCTTTTGTTGGCGGCTCATCGGATGGTGAGGGTCGGGAGGCCTCCCGTTTGGACGGCACGACGACAGGGACATGGTCCCGCGGTTTCAAGCTTGAACTGGCGCCCGCCGCCTCCCTTGCTCGCTGAAAAGCGCTCTTCTTTGACCGATGGGGTGCCTGCGGGAAGCCAGTCTTGGATGCCGGTGCAAATGGAGTGGGAGGCGTCGAGGCTGGGGCGCGTTCAAACACTGCGCCGACGAGTGGTGGCGGGTGGGTGGAGGCCATGATGAGGACGCATGACTCTGAGACGCGTCTATTTGGCAGTTGCGCGTGCTGTGTCTGTCCTTCTGGTACCTTCTCTCGCCACAGCAGCTGCGCGCCTCTTCAAGTGGACCTTGCTATACAGGACGTCTTGAATGTAACACGAATACAGCTTTCAACAGTCCTATTTTATTCCGGCAATTATCACAAATCGCGCTCCCGTGCCCCGAAAAACATTGAACACCCTCGTGAAAATCCACCATCCTATCCCTCTTTTCGACAGAAAGGAAACGAACCCTGGGAACACATTCTCCGTGATATCCTCCAAGCGTACGTCGGTAAACCCAACCCCGCGCATCTGCGCGACATACTCGTCCGTCGAGAGCATGTTCTCGCGCGGCATCAGACGGAGCACCGCGCCCACACACCGTGTCCAGGGGGTTTGTAGCGCGCCGGGGGAGAAGCATATGTCCGCGAGCGCGAGGGCGCCGCCGGGCCGCAGGCAGTTGTGTGCCTGCCGCAGAAACTCGACACGAGGGCGGAAGTGGTACGCGCAGTCGAGCGCGAGGATCGTGTCGAATCTATCTCCCTCGGACGACCGGTCGAGTGGGTGCCCGCGGGACCCTGGACGGTATATGGCGTCTCCGGCATGTAAGACCACGGGCACGGGCTGGTCAAGACGCGCGACGCGGGCTTGTGAGCGTTGTTGGTGCGACGGGAGGCTCGTGATGCCTGTGAGCTGCGCTGGTCGAGGCACGGAAGGGTGCGTGAGCAGCATAATGAGCGATTCGCCCGTGCCATGGCCGACATCTGTAGAATAAATTTCAGTGCGCATGAACAGATTGAGTACCAACCTAACACCCTTCCCCTTGGCTTGCATCTTGCTGCTTCGACGAGCTTCAGTGCCAGAGCTGCAGTAATTTAGTAGCCTCGCCAGCAAACAAGACGCGCCTTACCTTCGCAAGCTTCAGGAAAGACATCGGTATCCTGTTGACGTTCGGCCTGTTGAACCAGGGGAAAGACCTCTAAGCACCTTCCAGTACCCCATATTGAGCCATTCCGTCCGCGCGACGTCCTCGTTGTTAGATTTGTTCAATGAGAGGTGGAATTCGCCGTACGGGTCCGCAGGAGACCGTGTTGCCATCCAGAGAACGAGAATTAAAACCACAACAGCAGCGAACAGCACTAGATTCATTGTCTTGGACAGGGTATGCGAAACACAAGGGGGAAAAGTAAAAAGAAGTCTGCTCGGGCGCTCAGTGAATGGTAAACAGAAGAGACACGCATACGCACTCAAGTTTCCGGCGCAGGCTCCAGCTTTGCCCGAATTCTCTCGAGTGTCTCGACGTGGGCTTTTGCTATCACCCCTTTTATGAAGGGAAGGAGCAGGAAGAAAGCCTACAGAGCGGGATGTAATAAGCCATCAAGCTCTAAAAATGACAACTTCGCACATTCACGGTTGTCGATTCCTCAATCTCAGTAACATTGTCCTCGATTCTCCTCGCCGTGTATTTGGTTTTCGTAGTGGTCCCTGCTCCTGCGGCGCTTTCGGCGTGCAAACCTGCGTCGTGCAGCGTTATTGTCGCGTTGTAAGTCGTTTTCGTCTTATATCCAAACGGTAGAACTAGACTGTCGACGATGGTGTATTTCGTGCTGTCCGCGGGATCGATGTTGACCTCGATAATGAGGGGGGAAAGCTTCATTAGCCCGGACGGGTCATGGAGGAACTCCACCGCAGTCTGTAAGGGCACAGCGATTTGCTTGGAATACGAGACTTGGTAGGACCGGAAGAACATGATTATATTAGTTAGGGGTACATGAAAGCATTTGAAAAGCACAACAGCAAAACTCTAATAGTACAACAACTTCCTTTCCCTCCTAGAATACAATACAACAGCACTGGGCCAGCCAGGCTACGAGGTCTTCCGTTGCGGTGGTTCTTCGACACCTTCGCCAATGTCGACGTCGCCGATAACATAGCGCAAGACGTCGCTGAGGGTGATAATACCCAGCAATCTGCCTTTCTTGCCGCCCTGTTTTTCTTCCTCCTGCGAATGTTGTTAGCGCAATAACAAAATGAATATACCGGCCGCACCTCGCCCTCAACTACTACCAGTCGATGGACACGCCGCTTCTTGATCAGCTCCAGCAGTGTCCGCAAAGAGTCGGAGGCCGTGCAGATGACCACACCAAGGAAGTCTGGTGACCGCGTCTTGAGTGCCTCGGCGATGGTCAGATCCAGGTTCTGGTATACTCCAAGCCGCACGAGTGTCTGATGCAGATGAGCGACGAGCGTCTCCGCCAGGTTGAGCAACGCACCATGACATCGACGGTCTCGTACATGTCGACCACTATCCCATCCTCATCAATAATGGGTACCGCGGATATAGAGCGCTCAGAGAACATGTGAACGACATCAAATACGGGAGTATTGAGGGTCGCAGTTGCGATGGGATGAAACGGGCTTATGCCAGACGAACTGACATATGTGCCGATCTTCAATTTGCGCAGGGACAAATGAAGTTGCTGAATTTCTGACGGACACTATTCAAGAAAATAAATATTGCGGTGGATGTGGGAAGGGAGCGACAGACATTCAGGGCAATGAACTTGAGAAGCCGGTACTGTGTTAGCACGGAGACAATCACTTCGTGGCCCGTCTCCGTGTCTTTATCCAGTAGTGGTAGTCTCCGGGCGTGGGTCTGTATTAAAACTTTAGCCGCGTCGAACATGGAGCTGTTGGGGTGTTCGCTCAGAAGGGCCGGCTGGGCTACTCCGAGATCCTTCTCTATATCTTGACAAACGCGAAGACGATTAAAGAAAGAAACGAGTGGACGAGGTGCGCGCACCTCTGAGAGATTCGAGTCTAAATTTCTCGACGTCTGTCTTGACATTGTCGTAGCCGACGGCGGTCTTGTAGTAGTATTGTATTAGATGGATGATATCCAGAACAGTGAGCATTCCGGCGAACGCTGATTTCTCACTGTTCCAGAGCGGCGCGGATACGACATCTTGCAATATGATCAGAGCCACATTGATCGAATGAGAACAAGAGAACAGACTGTTTGCCAGGAGACATTGCAGCGCGCGGGTCACACTGAATTTGGTGTCCAGCACGATGAGCAGAATACAGAGGGAATGGGCCGTACCTGAGCTTTGTATCCAGCACGATGAGACGGAAAGACACCGGGAAAGCGTCGTATCCGGTTCTGCCTCTCAGCATAGTCCGAATGGAATAGAGCGCGGATTCATGGTTGTCCTGGTGCGGGGGCAGATGGGAGCCAGCCCGTCTTCTTGAGGGTTTCCTCCTCGGCGTGGATTGCATGGCAAGGAGTGGAATGGCTGTCGAGGTATTGAGCAAGCCGAGTGTCACGTCACTCTCCGTTACTTGCTCCGTTCCCACTTGAACTCGTTTGCAGGCACCATGGACATGGACATGGACGGCCAATTCGTCGGGTTCGACGACGACCAGCTCCCCAACATGCCCACCCAGGATGCCCTCTTCGTTCTCCTCCCCCTTCTCATTATTCTCTCCACCCTCCTCTTCATTCTCTTTCTCGTCCTCTGTTGCGCTCTTCTCCTCCGCCGCAGGCGCGGCATCATGCTGCGGGACAGCGACGGGCCCACAGACATGAGCAGGGAGGAGCTCATCGACGGCGACGGCGGCTTCGACGGTCTGGAGGCTCGTTGGCTCGAGAGTGTCAGCGAGCACGTCCGGCTCGCTTATCTCCGCGCACGAGGTTCGTTCCCAGTCCACTGCACTCTGTCTCGCTCGCCTGTGCTCATACTGCCGACGCAGACTTCCAGCTTCAATACCTCCCCAACTCCCTCCCGACAGATATCACGCTTTCGCAGTTCCTATCGATCCAGGAGAAGGGCGTGTCCGCCTGGTCGTTCGAGCCAGATTACGAGACCGTCAACTCTCTCCTGGTCCATGCTCGCACAGAGATCACTTTCCTTCCCGACCCCGCCTCGTCCTCGTGTGTCCAGTCAAACCTCCCCCTCCCCAAGCTGAACGAGGTCTATTATTGGGAGGTCAAGATGTTCGATCTTCCCGAGTCCACTAATGTGGCCGTCGGCTTGGCCACCAAGCCCTATCCTGCGTTCCGTCTACCAGGTCTCAACCGATATTCCGTGGCCTATCACTCCAATGGTGACAAGTCACACAACTATCCCTTCACGGCAACGCAGTTTGGTCCCCCTCTCAAAGAGGGCGACGTCCTTGGGCTGGGATATCGGCCACGCACTGGAACCGTGTTTTTCACGCGCAATGGGAGGAAGCTCGAGGATGCTTTTGTCGGGCTCAGCAGGTGGAACCTTTTCCCAACCATAGGTGCAGACGGGCCATGCAGCGTGCACGTCAACCTTGGGCAGGCAGGTTTCGTGTTCATCGAGGCCAACGTCAAGAAATGGGGGCTTGCGCCGAGCGTTGGAACTCTCGCACCGCCACCGGCGTATGGCAGTGAACGTGGTAGTATCCTTCTAGATGTCGGGGGTCGTGTACGGGCAAGGGGTGACGTTCCCCCGCACAACACCCCCAGCGCGTCCTCTCCGCCGATGTCCCGACGTACTTCTCATCGGTCGCGCCGCCCCAAGCCTCACGGTGGGCAGGTGTCTTCCCCCCTGCGAACTTCATCGTTCCACGAACCCCCAACGACTCCTCCACCTCCAATAACGCCCATCATGGAGGATCCGCCCGACCTGAACGCCCCCGGGCCGTCGACGTCGCGCAGATATATCTCTCCCACGGACCTACCGTTCCATGCTCCACCCAACACCAATCTACCGAGCGATGTACAAGAGGTCGACGAAGACGAGCGCTCCACCCCTTCGTCTTCCCCGACCTCTTCCCGCTCCCTCTCTCCAGACGCTCCCGCAGGTGCGCGAAACCCGTTTACCACGCCTCGGCGTCACCGTCCCTCCCTCACTCACATGGCCGCATCGTTGTCCGACTCAGGCTCAGAATTGACCATTCAGGTACACCCGCCCACTGAGTCCCCAATGACGCCGAACCCCCCCACACCTAATGTGCTTGATATCCATTTGCAGGCGCTTTCTTCACACCGGCGCACGCCGAGCGGCGGGAGTCGTGGACCCGACGACCGGCTACCGTCGGAGACGTTGACGAGGCGGGATCCACCCGCATACTCCCCTCTGGATGCGTTCACTTACCAAGACGGGGTGCACATTGATCTGCCCGCGGATGTTATTGCGGCGGCACTGGAAGGGAACGCGATGCCCACCAGTGCGATTGGGCACGGTAACTCGGACAGGCGAAGGACCCGGAGGCATTAAACTATTTGGACGTGGGACGGTTCTGCGTAGCATTCCGTCTTTCGATGCAGTCTCTCCAAATCTACACCCGATATGTTGTAATATTCATTTCTCTACATACCAACCATTATAAGTATCGTATTCTGGCCTTTTTTCGTGCGCGAACGGTCACAACTGTCACTGATCGAGCGGCATCAAACGCGTGAGCCGTCGAACAGCCGCGCTGATTCAACCAACCAACCAACCACCACCTACATGCCTCGTACTATACCCCAGACCAGAGCCCGCCCGTCCTCGAAAACTACCTCAGATATGTATCTCGCCGTCTCGGACACCACCACCTCCGCATATACCCGTCCACGATTTTCCGATGCCCAAGTCGTGTTTCTTGAACAGCTATTCCACACCAACACGCATCCGACATTAGAGGAGCGCCAACGCCTCGCTATACATACAGATATGTGCGCGCTCAGCCAGCTTTCGAGACGCGTCGCTGACATCTTTTCCAGGGAAGTAAACTCCGTCACGAGCTGGTTCCAGAACAAACGCAAGTCGACGTCTCGTCGGCGCACACGCACACAGGACATTGCTACTACTACAAAGAAAAGCACCAGCACTACCACCCGTCGAAGCTCAAAGTCCTCCGCAAGCAGCAGAGCTTCATCCACACCCACGTCCTCGGCATCCACATCCACGTCCGCGTCGAGACGCCCCTCCCTCGATCGCGTCGCGTCGCGCTCCGAGCTTCGTGTCACGGCGCCACGTACGCCTTCTCGCCGCCGGCACGACCCGCGCGCGCCTCTTTGGGCCAACATGGCGTCTTCCCCCACTGCGCCCCCCTCCAGTCCCTTTGCGCGCGATTACGTCGAGTTCGGCCAGGGACATAGCACCCCCACCCTCGAATGGGCCTGTGCACGCCGGCGCCTCAAGGGGGTGAACGAAGAAGATGCGGATGCCCTCCCAGAGTTGCTCGAGGACAGTGGGGACACGGACGTGGAGGTCGACGAGGCAAGGACACCCCCGGCCTCGTGCGACTCTTCCTGGACCGGGAACGTCAAGGGAGAGAAAGGGGTTAAGGGAAAGAAGAACCCGATGTCGAAGAGAGGGGAACCAGACGATGAGATGATGGGGGCAGCTCTGGCTTTATGCGGGCTCATGCGCGGGTGACTACGTGCGGAAGAGCGAACTGGATGACAAGCTCGGAAGCATGTGCAGGCAGTATCCATCGCCGCACCAATCTTGTAACAATCTACCACTAAGACTGAATCCCGAATATTATGATAATGGAACCGCATCGCGCAAAAGAAAAGAAAAAGTGATGAGTCCCATTTGGGCGTCTTCTTTGCCTCTTTCAGGCAGCGCAACATACACGGTCCCTATTTCTCAAAGCAGATAGGAATCTCATTGGGCATCTAAACCTCGACTGGTTGCACATATGTCTAGGTGTTCGCGGGCTTTAGTATCACTCCGGCGGCGAAGGTTGGTCAGCTTACCTTCGACGGTGGAATCGCCTCGAACTCGTTATCCAGAGCTGTCCCTCCTGCATTGTATTCGGTAGTGCTGTTCGAGTTCTTCTCTTTCCCGTGGCCCGGACTCGGCTTCCGTTGAGAAGGGATCCATATTTTGCGCCTCAACAAGACCCCGAGCCCGGCTCGGAGTACTAGCCACAACAATAGTGCAAGGATGATCACGACGACCACCGATATAACGCCGATGAATCTATGGATTCCAGCAGGGGATCCAATGGGACCTATGTCATGCTCGACATCTCCAGTGTTCCCATCCCCCGAGGGCGCTACGCTTGTGCAGTTTGGTTGGTCCGGTTTGCATGACGCCCGACCCTCGTGCGGTTTGAAGCCCGGGACGAACATGGGGAGAAAGTGGGCCGTCTACTCTTTTAATAGAACATACTTTGCCTTTAAAACGAACAAGGGCGGTTTTAGAGCGAAAAGTGTTCGATTGACGTTGATCGGTGGGTAGCTTGAAAGGCGAGGCAGTTGAACGATCTAAAAAAGCAAACTTGTTTTATACAACAAACATTGGTTTACAAGGATGTTCGGAAAGCTCAGGGTTCCAATCTCTTCGGGTCTCTCGGGAACATGGACGCCCGGCGGATGTTGTTCAGCTTCAAGAAAAGCATGAGGACCCGCTCTAAACCGATTCCACCTCCACCGTGAGGTGGGCAGCCCATGCGGAAGGCATCGATGTACCCTTTCATGGATTCCGGGTCGACGCCTTTGCCGCGCATCTTCTCCGCGAGCACCTTGGGGTCATGGATACGCTGGGCACCCGAAAGGATCTCTTCACCACGCATGAAGAAATCGTAGGAATTAGACAGGGTCTGAAAATCATTCAATCAAATTCAGTGTGCTGAGCAACTGTGAGATCACTTACGGGGTCCTCCGCGTCGGGCATGGTATAGAAAGGACGGAGCTCCATAGGGAACTTGTCGATAATGTAATAATCGGTGTCGTATTTTGCCTTGACGAGACGCCCTAGTCTCTTCTCGTTCTCCGTGCTAAATATCGAGTCAACATCCGAAGGTGATTTCTAAAAGTCGAAGCCCACTTTATGTCGTCCAATGTTTCTCTGGGCACGCCATCTTCAACCAGCATGTCGACCGCTTGCCGGAAGGTCATCTTGAGGGTACCCTCAGGGCCTTCCCTCCATTTGAACTCGTCAGCAGGGAATTGATTTCCGACGATTGCGATTTCTTTGCTGTATTGTTCTCGGAGACCACGGAAGATGGACAAGAAGAGACCGTCGAGCAGCTCCATCACCTCATGATAGTGCTCCTCGATTGTCATCTCCAGATCGAGTCCCATGAACTCGGTAAGATGGCGATGGGTGTTGGAATCTTCAGCACGGAATACGGGCCCTATTTCATACACCCGCTCGAAATCAGCTGCGATGGCCATCTGCTTGGCAAGTTGCGGAGATTGCGCAAGGAAAGCACTCCCTGCCGGCGGCGTTAATGAGTGCGAACCTAAAATCCGTGAGACCATACCTTTGAAATAGCTAACTTTGAACACAGATGCTCCCGACTCTGTTGCAGCACCTTGGAGTTTCGGGCTGTGTATTTCCATGAAGCCCTTGCTGCTCAGGAATTGCCGGAAAAGATCGCCGATTACAGACTGAAGTTTGAAGATGGCTTGATTTGTAGGCGTCTGAACCAACTGTTAGCGAACGCATGGAGGTTACAGAATTGACATGCTCGTAGGTCAACAACTCGGTTGTTGAGTCGCGTGTCAAGGAGAACACGGTTGAATTGTTGCTCGGAAGCTACTTCATCGGCGGTGTCAGGGCGAGACGCATCGTCCACTGAGAATGGAAGCCGCCCGTCAATTCCTGAGACAAGATGGATCTACGAACAGTTGATAGAATGGATTTAGCGAAGCAAGCCACTTAACGCACCTGAATCACATGAACTTCGACATCTTGGACGCTTGCACTCTTGATCGGCTCGGGGCTTTTTTTGACGACGCCTTGCACAAGGACGATGCTCTCGTCGGCCAAGCCAGCAGTCCATTTCACCATTTGCTTGGAAATTTTCTCGGGCGCGACGGTGACCAGTGCTTGTACCGAGTCAGAGCGTTGTCGGAGGTTGAGGAAGACCATCTTGTTGCCCTGCGCTCGCGAGGTTTGCACACGGGCACGGAAGACAACGCTTTCACCGTCGCGTGCAGAAAGCGAAGAAATTTGGACACGGAGAATCTGGGGACGTGTCTGAGACTGGTTGAGAGGCAGGGGTCCGTAGAATTCAGTCGCGAAGTCCTGTATCGATATCGAGGAATCAGTACTGCCCGACCACAACCTGTTAGACAAACAATTTCAGCTGCAGCTTTCTGGGCCGCAAGTTCTTGTTGTTTTGCGGCCTTTTCTGCTTCCTTCTGTGCCTTCTCTAGTGCCTTTGCGCGCTTCTTCAGTTCGTTTTTGGATGGCGCGGCATTGGGGTCGGCCACGATTGGGGTTTCAGGTCTGGCAAGAATAAGATTGGTTCTGGCGCGTAGTCCACCACCGCTTACTGTTGCGGGTCAGCCATGTCGTGGTCAGGAAGCAAGTCAGAATGAGAATAGAGTCGAGTCAAGATCTAAATAATTATTATCGAGTCCAAATCGAGCGTTCGTGATCGGCTAGGACTAGGCTAGATTGGCTGTCAAAACATCCGCCATCAATCCATCATTCTCGGCACACCCTCCGTTGAGTCTGGGCAGACCTCGGCAGAGCGACGAGGTCTGATCGGATCATATCGGCTGGAGATGAGTTTTTGACTTAAACGCGGGGTTAAATTTCTCTTACTTCCACCGCCATGTTGACCACTTTCACTCGCCGCACCGCTGGCGCTGGTGCCGGCGTTCTCCGTTCCGTTTCTACCTGGTCTACCGTCCCCGCAGGTCCCCCCGACCCCATTCTGGGTGTCACTGAGGCATTCAAGGCCGACAAGGATCCCCGCAAAATCAACCTCGGCGTCGGCGCGTACAGAGATGGCAAGGGCAAGCCCTATGTGCTCGACTGCGTCAAAAAGGCGCGTCTTTGCCTGCAGAAACCTTCGCATGCGCTGACACGTCAAAAATAGGCCGAATCCTTCCTCGAGGCCTCTCACCCCGACAAGGAATATCTTCCTATCACTGGTCTTGCCGAATTCACCAAGAACGCAGTCAAACTCGCCTATGGCGCCGACAGTGCTCCGTTGAAGTCTGGTTCTGTACGTTGCTATTATGTGTTCGCGACGAAAAACTTACATCTTAATCAACTTAGATTTCCGCAACCCAATCCATCTCAGGGACTGGCGCTCTTAGAATTGGCGCTGCCTTTTTGGCCCGGCACTTCCCCCACGCCAAGGTCGTTTACCTTCCCAACCCGTCTTGGGGTAACCACACTCCCATTTTCCGCGATTCCGGCTTTGAAGTTCGCAAATATGGATACTTCAACCCGGCCACCCTTGGTTTGGACTTTGAGGCCCTCAAGGCCGACTTGCTGGTCAGTTGGTTCTTCATTTTCTACGAACCGAAAACTCATTTCTTCCAGACCAACGCTCCGGAACACTCTGTCGTCCTTCTCCACGCGTGTGCCCACAACCCCACTGGGATTGACCCCACTCCTGAACAGTGGGCCGAGATTTCCGACATTTGCAAGGAGCGGAAACTCTTCCCCTTCTTCGATATGGCGTACCAAGGCTTTGCTTCTGGTTCCACTTCTCGCGACGCTTTCGCTGTCCGTCACTTCGTTTCGCAAGGCCACCAGATCGCACTCGCCCAATCTTTCGCCAAGAACATGGGTCTCTACGGCGAGCGTGTGGGAGCCTTCTCCTTGATCACCGCCGACCCGGACGAGAAGGCGCGCGTTGACAGCCAACTGAAAATCGTCATCCGCCCGATGTACTCGAACCCTCCCGCGCACGGTGCTCGCATCGCCAACACCATCTTGAGCAACGAAGAGCTTTACGCCGAGTGGGAGGGTGAGGTGAAGGGAATGGCTGACAGGATCATCACCATGAGGGAGAAGCTCTATGGTATCCTGACTCACGACCTGAAGACTCCTGGTGAATGGGGACACATCAAGAGCCAGATCGGGATGTTCAGGTATACTATTATCCGCCAACTAGAAATGCATGTTCACATCCTTCTTTTAGCTTCACCGGTTTGAAGAAGGAACAAACCGTCGCTCTCGCTCAAAAGGCCCACGTCTACATGACTGCCGATGGACGGATTTCGATGGCGGGGCTTAACGATTCGAACATCGCTTACTTTGCTGAGAGCGTTAACGGTGCTGTGAGAGGTACTCTTTAAATAATTTATTACAAACTCGTCAATGCCGCGCGGGGCACTTGACCGAGCGTAGACTCTCTAGACAGTTTCGATAGAACTCGCCTGGAATTCAACCTGGATTTTACTTGGAACTAGGATTTGGACGGCGGTACACTATTTAATGGTGTTTAGTCACATCACGCGACCGCGCTTCTGGACGCGACGACGACGATGAACTCAGACACCCCAGCGCCCTCCCCGGGCCCAGCTTTGCCTGGCGCCTGGCCATCTCCTCGTCCCGTTGTCGACTCACTCCATCTCGAACACGTCCTCGGTTTCCAACAGCGTCTTGTGAGCCAGATGGACAAGTCCGAAACACCCTCCACGTCGTTTGTTGCCTCTGTATCCGCTGGTAGCGCCATTACCCCTGCCGATTCTCTCAACTCCCAATTGACAAGGTTTCGCGTGAGTCAACCCGTTGTTTCTTGCTCTTGCGCTCATTCTCCTCGATGTAGACCGAAACTTCTACGTCCATAGCCACGGTGAGCGTTCCGTATCACATCGTCTCTATTTCTCTTATGCCGCATTCAGGATACTTCTGCCAGCACTACATACACGTCTCGCTCGTCGCCGGAACGGCTCGTGACTGCAAAGCTCCCCCCACTTGCTTTCAAAACCAAATATTCGGCGGTAGACAATAATTATCCGACGCGCATACCCCGACATACCAACTTCGTTCGTGGCACTCCAGATCAGACCCGTGTACGAAGCCAAAGGCTTTTTTCTTCCGATTCACCCTCTCCGCCGCGCCCCCAGAACTCCCGTGCACCTGTACCCGACATATCACCCTCATCATCACTGGGCATAGGTCGTCATTCAAACTCACCACTATCTCCCATTGTTTTCGCCTCACCTACTTCGTCTTCATTTCCGCGCGCGGCGGCATCGCGATCTTCACCACACAATCGCTCGTCTTCCTATGAGTATAACAGCTCGCCATCTTGGGAAACTTCATACGGCAGTGAGTACGATGACCGACAAATGCTAAACCCTTCGCCTTCGCCAAGTCCTTCCCCCCTCTCGGGCCGTTCGCACTTGGTTGCACGGTCCTTGAGCGCCGATAACCGTACTCCATCCATCGAGATAAGCCCTGCGGTTCCCATGTTGACCAGTCTCTCTCTTCCCGCAAGTCCGGACAATAGCTTAAGCCTCGACATGGATCCCATCAGCCCTCGTCTTTCGCCAATCGACGGTCATGCTAGCCCCTGGACCTTGTCCCTTTCGCCGACATCCCCAGTAATATCGATTCTGCCAGACTTGTCTCTGTCATCTCCGACCGGCAACACTGTGGACGGCCATGTCGTATCTTTCCCGTCGATGTCCTCTTCTTCTTCCCCATTCTTATCTCCGCTGCCATCCCCTGTTCTCGATAACCTCTCCGAGGAATATGTCGGCGACACAAGTGCTGCAGAATACGCTGCGGCTATCATGTCTTCTGCTTGGGCACCCGATAGCCCATCCATGGAAGTGATTCCTCTTGGACTCCTTTCCACGGAGAATGAGATGGGCCCTGTTGCGCAGGTTGAGCAAACGGAGAGTGTCGAAGAGCAAGAGTTACCAGCACCGCTTGCTTACCTGGATAACGTGCAGTCTTTCCCGAGTCGCCAGGAAGTCAAAACGAGTGGAGTTCTTGGAAAGATGAGAAAGTTCAGCGACAAGTTTAGGAAACTGTTGCGTGGCAAGTCGAAGACGATACGCGATGGCGGAGGAGTCAACGTCGATGTGGATGTCCGAAGAGTCGGGGGTCGCGTAAATTCGCCGCTCCCAGATGCGCTACCAGACGTCATCGATATTCAAAGCCACACTTCTGCAGCACAGGCCTATGACAGTCTCCTGTCCAATCATAGCACCGATAGCCATCTTCCGCTTCCGCGTCCGCCGCCGCCAGGCTTGCTCGTAAGGATTATGTTTCCCTCTTTTACTGAACATCTGGCTCATTTTTGCCTTTCCAGGTTCACGCCACCAAGACACGTCCCATTCTCTCTTCCCAACCCTATAGCTCCACCCTTACGCGGACCCGAACGAACGACAACACCACACCGATGATCCGTATCCGTCCTCCCAGCTCCTCCGGCCATGTTGCGGCCCCCAGCATCGCGCCCAAAAACCCCTCACCCGACCTCACTGTTCACTCGCGTCCAAAGACTCTCGCGGAAATCAAATCCAAACGCCGACTCTCGCTTTCTGCCCTGTCCAGTTTTACTCGCTCTTCCTCCCCTGCCCCTCCTGTCAACGTTGTCACCCCAAACCGTAACAGAACAAGACCTGCGTCTGCTCTAGCCTTTTATCCGCGACCTCCCCCTCTTTCCAGCTTTAGAGCCGCCGACAATAACAACACGCCAACCAATCAACGCTTAGAAGTGCCGAGATCCACGTCCTTCCGTCTCCCATCCGCGGCTACCACTTCTGGCTCAGTGCGTTCTGATGTCGCACCGGCGCATGCACCGAAGATGCTTCAGAAGGAGCTCAGCGCGGATGCAACGAAGAAAAAGAATCGCCCTTTCTCCCTTTCCGCCCTCTCTAATTTCGCTGCTGGTCATTGGGATGAAGGTGCATGGCAACGGAACGCAGGGATTGAGTTTGTCCCAAGATGAAATTTTTACTTTTCTCAGCAGCACCCTGTTACAAGCATTAGATCGTGTACTTTTACAACAGTTTTCAGAGTGTGTGTATCCTAGATATCCAGATCTTCATCAGGATCGTCATCGTCAAGATCGTCCGCAGAATCAGGGTCGTAGAAGATGGCCGCAGGCGCTCGGAGTTGTTTCTCCGGGTGCCTCCCTCAACAATCATGAGCCAGAGCTTAAGAGTGGACGATATAGAGGTTACCTTCGTGCACATATGGAAGAGGTACCTGGGCTCGAGAGTTTTGCTGGGATGCCGTCAAGTTGAGATTGAACGAAACGTTCTGTGTTGGGTCCACGATTGTCTGTGCCTTTCATCAGACAAAGGCCTGAAGAAGGAAAAGGATACTGACAGGTTCGGCGACGTTCCGAGACCACAAAGACTTGAGGGTGACCATGTCTTCCAACGAGCACGCTCCCCGCGTAAGGGACCATCCTTGCAGTGTCCGGTCCACGCCTCGTCGACGCAAACCTTGACCCCCGTCGCCCCGCATAAGAAGCTCGACCACGAGCTCATCCTGGTCTCCGGTTCCCTCGCCTTCTGCACCAAACACCAAACGTTCGCTCTCGTGCACTCGTTCGCTGATGGGGAGAAATATGCTCCAAAACTTTGCTTCCGGTGAAAGAGGAGGAGGCGGTGTAAGGTACTCAGCGGAGAGGTGAATGAGAAGCGATGGGGGGTGGGCGATAACGTGAGTCAGCGATGAGGAGAATCCCGGCTGGCATAGTAGCGGAATCAGAGGTGAAGGTGAGAGGGTATGCAGTATGAGACGAGAAGGGTCTAACGGTGATGGATGAGTTTGAGGTGAAATCAGGGAACCAAAGTCCTACTTGGTCGAGCTCGAATGAGGGACATGAGCTCATGCAGAAATTCGTATGTCTCGGAAACGGATCCTATATCAGAGGCCAGTGTATCGACAGAGTCTATGACAAAATCAAGAGGCCCAGTTGGAGCTGTGTTGCGATTGAGACGTGTTCAACGCCATAGACCGAGGTCGAGTTACCAGTTTCAACCGCGGATCGAATACGATGCCGGGGGTCCCCATAGCCGTTGCTATATCCAGGGATATTGTCGAGCAAATCAAACGTCTGAACGCGGTCTGATTGCAGTGAAAGCAAGGACGAATGCAGAAGACAGAACAGCAGAGCATTATTTGACGCGTCTTCCAGCAGCTGGCGGATGATTCCGATGCCAGTCTGCGCAATCGAGGACTGGAGAAGAAGGAAAGGCTGCTGACGCCGACGTGGTTCAAGAAGGAAAGACATAAAATTACGCGACAAATGATCAATTAGGAAGATATTTAATCCGGCCGTTTTCTTTCCCAAACATCTCTGCCCAATGTGCGCATCCCTAATTTCCATCGAAACACTCCAACTGTTTCTGTGTTGTTTTCTAGTACAAAGCCTGCCTCCTTCAAAGCTTTCCGCGCATACGGGACTAGGGGAGAGTCCGCAGCTTTGATTTGTTGAATATTGAATCGCATTGGTTTTGAAGTGAAGCAATGGTTAAGGGCATGCGATAACAAGTCTTCCTGTACACCGGAAGCCGGATATGGCTCTTGGATATAGAAATGACGGATGGTGGCAGTCTCGGGTGTGGGTGAATTCGAAGTAGATGCATCGATTGCGATTAATCCCACAAACTTCTCCCCGTACTCGAGTATCCAGAACCCGGACGCGGGAGAGCGAGAATAATGGCTCACTATGTCGCTTTTCATGTCGGGTGCACGAAGGGCCTCCTGGGTGAGCCGTTCAAAGAACGGCCGGTTTATCCTGTTCAGAAATGAGACAGTGTCGTCAAGAACAAAGTAGGAACCAACCAGTCGATGAGAAACATGATGGGCACAAAAACGGTGGCAAAACTAGTACAAGTCAGCAGCGGTACGGTTAAGATTCGCTGGAGACCTACGCGACCAAGGGTTGGAGACAGCCTACGATGCCGAACTCAGATTTCGGCCACCACTGCATGTACTCAATGAAGGCGCTGGAAAGCCCGACCCATGGCGCGATGACCAGCGGGTTGTAATAGGCTGCTGGAGGTTCAACAATCACACTAAATAATGAGTTATAACTTGGGTATAACGCACAGCGTCGATTCGCTGCCGCCAATTGCTCCATCTTGGCCTTTGCAACCATGAAGCGCACGAGCTTGTCATCCGATTCTTGGATAGGGCGAATGGACGCAGAGGCCATGGTGTTCGACGTGGAGGTAATTCGGCATTTGCGCACGTTCACAAAAAGTTCCGATTTAGTCTCGTAGTCCAAACGGGGACTAATGATTGCCGGTCGGCCATCATCCCACGCGAGCATCCCCATCAAAACTCAGACTAGGCCCAATTTGGACTTGACACTGAACGATCATGCTCATCAACAAAGAATATCGCGATATCCCTTCCCCCTTGGACGGTGGTCGTCCGATTCGCGTCTTCGTCATCTCCCCGGTTGTGCGCAGTGCTACGATCTCCCAGCTGATTTTTT
Organism: Mycena vitilis; assembly: GCA_029203975.1. NCBI lineage: Eukaryota > Fungi > Basidiomycota > Agaricomycetes > Agaricales > Mycenaceae > Mycena > Mycena vitilis. Next base: position 820,538 of record JARGYF010000017.1, read on the forward strand.
GTTGATTCTTCCAGGTCCCCAACTACCCTCAAGCCAAATTCCCAGGCAAGCGACGAGCACGTCTGATCCTCACCGCAATTTATTGAATGTACCGCAGGCGTTGTAGTATTCAGGTAGATGTCTCTGGATTTATATCTGCTTTGTGTTCAGCGCGACACAGTGAGATCTACCAGGTGACTGGACCTGTGGAAAGGTATGATTATGTCGCGCATATCTGGCACAGACTTGACAAGACTAGATTCGCTGGATCCATTGCGAGCCAGGGATATGTCGTGGGTAAGCGGAGAGCGGGTTGCTGAGCCCTATAACTGAAGCGAGATCATTTTGGATAGCCTGTCCCTCCTCTTACCACGAGTTCGAGGGTCCTGAGGCACTCCCATACGATGTCGAAGGTAATGTCCATTGAGATAAAATCACAGTCCTATCGCTATAATCGCGTCAAGGTACCGACCGCGGTAATAAATACAAGGTGCTTTTATCTTGAACTCGGACTATAGCGAGAGTTGACTGGCCCCAGATTGAGAAGACCGTCGCAGCTTACGACGAAGTAAAATCCTGTTTATACGTAGGCTTTTCCGTGTATCTCACTGTTCTAGGACGCGAAACTCTCTGTTGACCTCCTCTTGTCGTTGGGAAACTGCAACGGCCGCATCGCAGGTATATAACGGTTCCTTTCTTAATCATTACCTTTACCTACACTGCTCCGGAAGCGACGGGGATGTGTCTCGGTGGCCATCTCGTGCGTGTAATCCTTTCTGCGAGCTTTGAATAACCGACTGACTCTAGAACAGGCCTTCAGAGTAAGCAGTTCTCAATGCAGGTTTAAAGTCACACCACACGATTTGCATAGGCTTCCTTCGACCCACGCATCCTGGCATCGGTATGTTTCTTCGCAACAGACGTCCACAGCGCGACTCTCGGCAAGGGAGGCGATGATTCTCTTGCCCGCGTTCGCAAAGGCGAGTTGACAGGAAGGGGGGAACTCGTTGTACGAACGCGTCCATCCCTGTAGTGTTCAAGTCCTAACGATACTCCCGACGCAGATGATCTTTGGCAAGCAGGCAAGTAACTCCCTCGTTGTGATAACCCCGCTAACAGACATGCCTTAGGACACTCATGTACCGCGCGCCGGGCGTGATCTCATTCGGGCAACTCTCGAGGACGCCAACGTCACTGCATCGGTAACAAGTCTCACGAGTACGTGTTGAGCGCGCTGACCAGATACGCACAGTTCCTCGAAGTTCAAGCGCAACACGCCTTCATCCGGGACGAGCAATCCAAGGGCCGCTGGGACGCCGCGTTGACCAAGTCGCTGTTCACGTTTATGATGGAGGTATTTGAGAGAACCGCCGGCCGCGACCTGGGCCCGCGCGTGGATCTAAACAAGGAGCCCGAGCATGTCTGCTAGGGCTCAGTACTTAGGCTTTGTAAAGCTTTGTAAATGGAATGAATAGGTTGGTTGCTCGATTGATACTTTGAAGGCGTATCGAAATAATCTATGTTCTTGCCATCTCGCAAAACTCACCCAATGTACAATCGCCAGTCTCTTACACTGACTTCCCGTCGATCCTGAAGGTGCGCTTGGACGGCCTTGTGAGATCCAGTTTTTTTGGGTAAATTGTAACCCGCTTAAAATCCCTTTGAACTGCTGTCTAGCGATGGTCCTGAGCCACAGGGGCAAATGCAAAACGATCACTCTCCGACGCTCACTGATACAGTCACTAACCATTGCCAAGGCGTGAATTTCGGACATTGGCGGCAGTGAATCCTTCTGCCGCCGAAATCGTTATCGTGAATACAGTGTACGTGAAGGAAAGTGGTGGTAACACATCGGAGTAGGTACGCCGACCGACAAGGGAGTAAAACAGAGGGAAGGATTGGAGAGGGAAAAATTATACAGAATTCTTCTACATCTAGTCTCCTTACTTCTTCTTGGCAGCCTTCTCAGCGGACTTCGTGACTGCAATGGTCATGAGTATGCAGCTGCGGTGAAGGCTAGGCGAAACGTACCCTTGCCAGCAACCTTCTCGGTCTTGTCGACGGACTTGATGATGCCGACAGCGACGGTCTGCCGCATGTCACGGACGGCGAAACGACCGAGCGGGGGGTACTCGTTGTAGGACTCGACACACTGGAAGCGATGTCAGGAACGCGCATAGAGGGTACGTCGGCTGAGGACTTACCATGGGCTTACTGGGGACGAGCTTGACAATGCATGAGTCACCGCTCTTGATGAACTTGGGGTTGTTCTCGATCGACTTGTTTGTCCGGCGATCAATCTTCTCGAGGAGCTCGGCGAATTTGCAGGCAATGTGGGCAGTGTGGCAATCGAGGACGGGTGCGTAACCAGCGCCAATTTGACCGGGGTGGTTAAGGACGATGACCTGGGCGTTGAAAGAAGCGGCCTCCTTGGCGGGGTCATTCTTCGAGTCCGAGGCGACGTTTCCACGACGAATATCCTTGACCGACACGTTCCTATTGAAATAGGTGAGATGGCTGATTATTGATCACGAATTGTGAATGAGACTGACTTGACGTTGAAACCGACGTTGTCACCGGGGTTACCCTGCTCGAGCTGCTCGTGGTGCATCTCGACGGACTTGACTTCAGTGGTAACGTTGGAAGGGGCGAAGGTGACGACCATTCCGGCCTTGATGATACCGGTCTCGACACGTCCGACGGGAACAGTGCCGATACCGCCAATCTTGTAGACATCCTGGAGGGGGAGACGGAGGGGCTTGTCTGAAGGCCGGACCGGGGGCTCGATGGCGTCGATAGCCTCGAGGAGGGTCTTGCCCTTGACAACACCGGCCTTGGTCTCCTTGGTCCAGCCCTTGAACCAGGGCATGCTGAGCGTCGTCGTCTGAGTAAAGCTTATAGCAGAAAAGGAAATTTGAATCATACTTGGTCGACTCCTCCAACATGTTGTCGCCGTGCCAGCCCGAGATGGGGACGAAGGCAATGCTTTTGGGGTTGTAACCGACCTTCTTGATGAAGGTGGACGTCTCCTTGATAATTTCGTTGAAACGGTCCTCGCTCCACTGTGAGAGTCGATCAAGTTAATTTCAATCCGCAAGGATCTCAAAAAAAAAAAAGACAAACCTTGGTGGTGTCCATCTTGTTGACGGCAACAATGAGCTGACGCACACCAAGGGTGAAGGCGAGCAGAGCGTGCTCGCGAGTCTGGCCATCCTTGGAGATACCAGCCTCGAACTCACCGGTACCACCAGCAATGATGAGGATGGCGCAGTCAGCCTGGGAGGTACCAGTGATCATGTTCTTGATGAAGTCACGGTGACCCGGGGCGTCGATGACCTGTTGACGGTCAGCGACTGTGGCCAGAAAATTTCAAGACCAACTATGACTCACAGTGACGACGAACTTGGGGGTCTCGAACTTCCACAGGGCGATATCGATGGTGATACCGCGCTCACGCTCGGCCTTGAGTTTGTCGAGCACCCATGCTGTTGCACAAGAAAATCAGCTCCAATCGATGAATCAGATTTGCTGCGATACTGACCGTACTTGAAGGAACCCTTGCCGAGCTCAGCAGCCTCCTTCTCGAACTTCTCAATGGTACGCTTGTCGATACCACCGCACTTGTAGATCAAGTGACCGGTGGTGGTCGATTTGCCGGAATCGACGTGGCCGATGACTGAGATGGCCAGTGTTCAGCGGCGGGGCGACGCTCATCGATAAGAGCACTCACCGACGACGTTAACGTGGGTCTTATCCTTTCCCATAGTGGATGTTTCTGGGAGGAGGACGTCAGTAACTGAAGCGACTCGTATCGGAAAAGATCAGTGGGAGGCGACCAAAAACCGCGCTTTTCGAGAAGTGAAAGCGCCGAAGGCGGGGGCGATGATAGGGAGTAGGAGGGGGCGAGCAAGCTCATCGGCGAGGAGGAGAGGGACTTACTTTCAAGAGGAGGGAGGGGGGAAGATGAAGGGAAAGAGCAAGAAGGATCTTGATCTGATCGCACAAGCAAGCGAAAATTTTACAGTCACTTGCACGTGACCTCACACCAATCGGTGCCGTCGATCGAGCAGGAAAAAAGTTGAAATGCGGTGTCGTCGATAGCGTTGGAAACGAATACATTTGAAACGTGTAGCAGTACAGCGTGTTAGTTTTAAATAATATACATTATGCCCCCCAGCCGCCTCCGCCCGCCAGGAATCGCGACTGCAAGATTTTGTCAAAAGTGGGCCGCCCAGACACCTCCACATGCAGGCACGCTCGAACCAGCGCCGCAGCATCCTCGAGCGCGCCGCCACCATCGGGCTCTACCCCGTCCCGCTCCTTGCCCTCGCCGCACCGCTCATCGAGCGCAATCGAGGCGTTGGCAAAGGGCGACGCCAGGCCGTCCTGCGCTTCTTCAGGTGTCATGAACGGACACTCTCCCACCAGAAGAACGTAGGCAACCACACCATACGCCCACACGTCTTGCTCCTTGCCCTGGTAACGCTCGCCGCGGAGGATTTCCGGGCCTGCATAGTCCAAGCTGATTGTCTCTGGCTGAGCACCAAATTACAATGAGAAAATCTCTAAAAGCTCACGTTCCACTGAATGTATCCCAGCCGCCTCGCTTCACAAGGCCTGAGCTACCAAAGTCGATCAAGATGCATTTTCCGTGGGGACCCAAGATGACATTTTCGTCCTTGACGTCACGGTGAACTGGGGTTCATTAATCAGATTTGGGTGAAGAGTTTAGCCAGAGGTAAATTTACCAATTCCACGTTCATGCAAAAAAGCCAGCGCATCTGCGAGCTGGCCAAGATAACTTCGTATGGACGCAGGCGGGAGGCCGTGCGGAAAATCCTCGACGAGATCGAACAAATCCGAGGGCGGGGAGGGCTGATCTGGGAGCTGCTCTGGCAGCGTCGATGGCAGGACGAGATAGTAGTAGTGGTTGTCCTCGAAAAAATCGAGTAACGGGCAGATGTTGGGATGGCCATGGACCACACTGCCTTCTATCCAGTCGGCGTGCTCTAGGGTGTCAGCCGGCTCGGCGCGCGCGGGGTCCCACGGCCGACGGGGCGGTAATACATACGTGGTTTGCGAGATGGAGGACATGACGTATATCTCTATAGGAATCGTGCCGTGTTTGGGATGTTTTTTCCAGCAGTCGGCGAGGATACGGGACTTGATGATCTGCTTAATGATCAAGGGTGGCTATTCCAAGGTCGTCAGGCATAGCTGGCAGAAAAACGAAGGATCTCACCCCGAGGGACCCGTCTGCCTGAATTTCTCGGGCGCGCTTGACAAGACCGTACGCGCCTCTGCCAATTTCGCCGTCGATGACGAATTCTGAAATGTCTCGGCCGCCGAGAAAGGTCTGCTGCTGCTCTGGAGGGACGGGGGATGGCGGGCGAGTGCTACTGGCAAGGCTGAGGAGGCTGCTCGAGCTGCCGGCGCGGAGGAGGCCCGGAGGAATTATTGGGGTAGATGGTTCGATGGTGGCAATAGAGACGCGGCCAGCGATTAGGGAGACGCGTTGCTGGGACGATCTCCTTCGGGGGCGCGGTGGCATTGTCGGTGAGCGGGACATTGGTGGGGTGCGGGTGGATATAGTCGGGGTGATGTTGTAGGCCGGAGAAGCCGGACGGGAGTGGGATGGAGAATAGCTGTAGGGCTCTCCAGTGTAGGAGGCGGCGGGCAAGAAGGAGGCGGCGGGGACGTTTGTGACCGGGCGCATTACCTGGGACGTGTCTAGGACGTCGAGGAGTCTGCGCGGTGAATCCGGCCGCAAATCAAAGGCCAGCGGAGAAGGATCGAGCTTTGTATCCTTGAGCGTGCCCCTTGTGTCTGTCGGACTGACTGCGTTCTCGTCCCAGTCAAAGAAGCCGCCGCGACCGGTGTAGGGTCTGCGCGGTGGTTGATCCCCGGGCTGCAAGTCAAAGGCTAGCGGAGAGGTGTCGAGATTTTCCTTGAGGGCCGCGCGGGGCTCTGCGGGATCGCTGTCCCAGTCGAATCCGCGACCGATGGAGGTGACGCCCCAGCTGTTTCCTACGGAGGCAGCGCGGTAGAGGCGGGGCTGGGATGGGATCCACTCTTCATCGTCAAATGTGCGATCTAAGGCAGGGACCGAAAGCATAAAGCGGGGGCGAGAGACTGGAAACTCTCTGCCTTTTGCTGCAGCGACGAAAGACGCAAAGAGAGACGGACGCGGCTGGGGCGGAGCGCTGGCTGAGCGTGGAACTACAGCCTGTAATTTGCTGTGTTTGTGACAAACGTGGGTCTCCTTCGATTTAATTGAGAGTCGCCGACCCCGGGTATTATCCCCAATGAGTGCTCCCGCTCCCGAGTCGATGAGCATAAAAGAGAGGGGAGGGACAGTTGAAGCGGCACTCGGGGACGTTCAAAAGTCTTATCTACGCTGATCTTCCCTGTGATCCGGCTTAATCTATGTACGGTGCGTCTGTACGGAGGCGTACAGAGTTGTGCAGGATCTGGTACAGATACGAACGAGTCTGGTCCTCATCTGTTCTCATACTTGGATCGGCGATTCAGCCGTGAATTGGGCGAGAGCACCGATGATGGTCATACAAGGTTGGCTGAAGCAGCCGTAGGATATGCGATGACTTGCAATTGGCGTAGCATTCAGAGTAACTAGCTCGACTTGCTTGCAGTGCGTCAATGTAAATGCCTAGCTCACAAGTGACAAAAGTTAATCTCAATAATAATAATGATAATCTCATCGCCGCCAACTCCGCGGCCATCAAAAATCGACGACGTCGACACGTGACTAATAGTCGGCACAGCCACACTAACCTCTTCTCCGCCCTCAGTTTTTCGTTTCGTCAAGATGTGAGTCTGCGTCTGCGAGTGTCGAATCTCCTTTCATTCGCCTGGCCCGTACGAGTCGATGGGTACCACTTTTGCGCACTCGGACTGGATTTACGGCCTGGATTGGACTTGGGCGTTCTGGATGACTTACTGACTGCACTTGCAGCCTCCGATGGCCGTCAAGATCCCCATCGTCAAAAAGCGCACCAACAAATTCAAGTGCGTTCTGGGAACTCCCCGTGTGCTGACCCCGGGCTGAGTTCTGTGCAGGCGCCACCAGTCGGATCGTTACCATGGTGTGAAGGAGGCATGGCGGAAGCCCAAGGGTATCGATAACAGGGTTCGCCGTCGCTTCAAGGGCCAAACCCCCATGCCCAAGGTCCGTCCCTCGTCTGCTGTGGAACGACTGCGACTGATCCCGAGCAGATCGGATACGGCAGCAACCAAAAGACGCGCCACCTCCTCCCCAACGGCCTCAAGAAATTCCTTGTCAACAACGTCCGGGAAGTCGACCTTCTGCTCATGCACAACAAAACCTTTGCGGCCGAGATTGCCCACGGTGTCAGCAGCCGCAACCGCACTGTCATTCTCGAGCGGTGCGTCCTCTTTGCCTTTCCATCTTGCTCCCTCGCTTATGCCGAGCAGGGCAAAGGCGTTGGGCATCAAGGTCACGAACCCTGCTGCACGCCTGCGGACGGAGGAGTAGGGGCCGTGTTTCTACGTTATCTCATGTACTATGCCGCAATAATCCAATATGCGCATGCCGATGAGCGATGACCGGGTCGCAAGTGCTGTTGACCATACACTCGACTTGGAGCTTGGATGTCCGTTGAACGCAAGCTCTGAACGCGTAAATCAAGTCGATTGCCTTTTCGGGTTCCGTACGAACTCTCCAGCGCCCACCATGTTCAGAACGCAAGATCCGTCGTTGTGCCTCTGACTTTGCGTGCTGATATCGTATCTACAGTCAGAAGGATGTACGAGCCGCATCCCATGCAGGCGACTGGTACACCGCTGATGGTAGCCCGCTCTCGCTCCGTCGACCGCGATTAACGATTCGCAGCCACTGCACTGGACAAAGAGCTGACTGGCTGGCTGGAGCAAGTCGATGAACCCTACCCCATCCAAGGCTGCAAGGCCATCATCGCACCGTGCGCAGTCCTATCTCTGCGACCTGCACGGGCGATTGACCTTTGCTTAGCCATGCCGGATACGCCTACTCGGGCCCAGCTGCCGCATGGGCGTACAAGAGCATAGACACTACTGGAATGTGCGCTGCCTTGTCCTAGTTCGTCCTCCTATTCATCGCGGATGCAGCAAACGCGTCTTTGTGCTCGGTCCGTCGCACCATATCTACATCGAAGGATGTGCTCTCTCCGCGTGCAAGCAGTACGCTACGCCGCTCGGCAATCTACCCTTGGATCTCGACAGTGCGCTCTCTGTTATCTACTTACCCGATGCATCCGACGGTCAGCAGCGATCCAGGAGCTCCGCGCAACCGGCAAGTTTGAGGATCTCGCGCACTCCGCCGACGAGGACGAGCACAGTCTCGAGATGCACCTCCCGTACATCCGCAAGATGTTTGAGGGGTAGGTTGCCTCGCTTCCTCCACCCACGCTGACTACCTACAGGAAGGACATCGCGATCGTGCCCATCGTTGTCGGTGCTATCGACCAACAGACCGAAGCTGCTTTCGGCGCCGTCCTCGCGCCTTACCTCGCTCGCGAGGACACCTTCTGCGTCGTTTCCAGTGACTTTTGCCACTGGTGCGGCTGATAAACGCCTCTGTGTTGCGCATCTAATCAAAACTCGCAGGGGCACGCGCTTTTCGTATACGTACTACTTCCCCGCGCCCGACGCGTCCGCCGTGCGCCTCTCCCGCTCCAGCAACCCTTCTGTAGACCACCCAATCCACACGTCGATTCGCAAGCTGGACCACGCCGCGATGGACATCCTTGAGCGCCCACCCGCTGCCGAGGCCCACAAGCGTTTTGCTAAGTACCTCGAGGAGACGAAGAACACGATCTGCGGTCGGCATCCGATCGGCGTGTTGCTCGGCGCCCTCGCGGCCCTTGCGCCTGCCCGCGTGTCTGAGCTCAAGTGGGTCAGGTACGAGCAAAGCAGCGCGTGCCTCACGGTTCGGGACTCTAGCGTCAGTTATGCGAGCGCCTGGGTGAAATTCTAGAGTGGCGTGAATGAATGTATAACCACTTGTACTCTTTCTACTCTAAACACACTGTACTTCTACAAATTGCTGCTTGTGATGGAAATCTGCGACCCCACAATGTCATCTTTCTCGTGCTCCGTTCCGGGTACGCCAGGGTCCGCGACCACCTACGAGACAGTTAGCACTCATTGAAAGAGCAAGGACAGAAGGCTCACCTCGCCGTCCGCGACCTCAATATCCTCAAGCCCCCACTCGCGCGACGAACCCTCCTTGAGGTGCGCGCCGTCAGCGAGCCGACGCGCATCCCATCCACCAAGGATCGGAATCACGTCGCGCTTTCGTACGACCTCGGTCAGCGAGCAGCACCCCACGCGCAGCGGCAGCGCGGGCTCGCCCACCAGCGTGCGCGCGAGCGCGATCGTCGTCGCCGCGTGGCTCACGAGCAGGATCCGCGTGTGCGTTTGTCCGCCCGGCCGCGCGCGTTCGACCTCGGGGACGAACGAGTCGAGAAAGTCCGCGGCGCGCGCGTGCAGCTGCGCGACGTTCTCGCCGACGCGTGGAGGGAAGAAAATCGAGGCCCACGCGTCTGGGTCGATCTCTTCAAAGTATGTGCGGAGGGACGCGGCGGATCCTGGGCGAGGGTGTAAACCCGTGTTCGGAGCAACGGGCGAATACCGAGAGTGAGAAGGATATTCGTCAAACAGTCTTGCATTTTGCGTCCGACTTACCACTCGGAGAGCCCTAGGGAGGTGTAGGAGAAGAGGTGGAACGGTAGGACGCGGACATACCGTGTTCTACGTATATAGGTAGCCCGAGGGCCTTTGACACGGGCTGCGAGGTCTGCAGGCAGCGATCTGGATAATCCACGTTCATCCGCTGCGCGCTGGCCCAAGGGAAAACGAACAGTAGGGAGAAGAAAATATCGCAGTAGGCCGCTGCTCCTCGGGAAGACTCAAGAAATATGCGGCGAGCTCATGTGCTTGTGTCTGTGCGGACTGAATATTTCGCAGAGGCGCGTCGGAATACACATACCACACCAAAGGCTGCCAAAGGGGGGTCGCGGGCTAGGCCGGTCTCGCTCTTCCTGAGGGTTGCATTCAACGCGTCCACAATTTGGACTACATCGATGCTCACCAAGTAGTATTGACCCAATTCATCCGGAACCCTGTATTGCGCGTCAAGTAAAGCAGAATGGATGTGCTGTCCTCACCATGTCTCGCGATGTAGATCGTTTCAATCATCGTGGTTGTGGACGAGACGAGGCGGTCGGACACGAAAACATGCACAAACGTTTCTCGAGCAAGTCCCAACAAGGTTCAGCATGAGGATATACGGCTTAACTCAGAAGGGAATTGTAAATTACACAAACGCCCTTGTAAATAACCAGCGAAAATATACAGTACGTTTTTGGGTTCTGGACATGACATTCTTTCAGTTATCATGGACGGCATAATTGAAAGCAAGAGATGAGAGACGGAGGCGATGTATATGCATTGGCGAGATAGGAGCATTTTCGAGATGGCCAGTAGGTAGGCGATGTTAGGGGGGTGGTACGCTCAGGACAGCGACGGGAACGCGGTCTCGTCGTCCACGTTGACGGCGGGCGAGCTGTTGTGGTTGCCGGCGGGGGGTCCTCCTCCTCGCGGGCCGCCACGGCCACGGCCGGGTCCGCCCCGTCCGCGTCCACCTCTGTCGTCGCCGCCACGGCCGCGGCCTGCTCCGCCACGGGGTCGGTCGAAGCGGGCTTCGATCTCGAGGAAGACCTTTTCTTCCTTCTTGGCGCGGGCCTTGGGAGCAGACTTGCTCTGTAAATGCCGGAATCAGAGGCCAAGGTCAAAGTGTAATGAAATGAAAGTGCCGCACCTTGCCCACAAAGTAGGCGTCCTCTTCGCTCTTCTCGAGCGCGACAACGTCCTTCCAGATGTTGGCATCGGCGCCCTCGTTGGCCTGACGAACGCCTTCGAGCTTGGGCACGGCGGACGTTTCGTTCTCCTTCTTTTGGGCGAGGTACTGCTCGAGGGTGAGGGTGTTGTCCTCCTCTTCGGGCTCTCTCTCCCGGCGCGGGGGGCGCCCGTCGCGTTCAGGCTTGCCAGCGCCGGCGTCAGCAGCACCAGCGGCGGGGGCAGCGGCGTCGGGGCTGGTCCAGGCGTCGGTACCCTCGGCGGGGGCGCCCCACTCGCCCTCCCCGGCGGGCGCGGCCCATTCTCCAGGGGCGGCCTCGGCAGTCGCGTCCTTGATGGCAGCCTCCTCTGCCTTGAGCTCGGCGTTGCCTTCCTCCGCACCCCAGCCTTGGTTGACCTTTTTCTCGCTGTCGCTAAAGGACGGGTGGTTGACACACCGAACAGCAGAGACGGAGACGGCGAGGACTTACACCTTGCCGGTCTGACTGTGCTTGTCAAACTGACGGCCTCGTCCACCACGGGAAGCAGCACCACCACGCGCGCCGCCTCGGCCACGGCCGCGACCGTCGACTGAGGTGTTGTTTTGAATACGCGGTTGCAGCAGCCATCGATCTACTCACACTTTTTGTCCTGGGCTGCGTCCTCGATGCCGTTTTGGTTCAGGTTGCCTGCGCCGTCGTCTGTGCGGGCACCGGGCTTGGCACCACCGCGGGCATAGTACTTGCCGCCGCGAGCAGCAGGACCTCCTCTGGGCTTCTGGGTCCCACGAGCGGGAGCGGGGGGAGCAGGGGCGGCGGGGGTGGGGGCGGAGACTGGGCTGCTAGGCCGGGAGGAGTCTTCCGCTGGACCAAAAAATCAGGAAAAAAAGGGAGGCTGGCTGGGGGACAGCAGATCGGACCTTCGAGCAAGGCAAAGGGATTTTTGGAAACAACGGACATCCCTTTCCGTCCGCTTAGTCGCTTTGATTCTGCAGTCGACTAGATGTCAAGGAGGGGCGACGGTTTGCGTCTTTTTTCTGGGGCAAAAAAGACAGATGAGGGGCGCTCGACGGGGCGGGAATAGCGAGTCGATTTTACCTCGAGAGTGGCACGTGAGGGCACGTGCGCCTGCATAGCTGTTTACCCGAGTTATGTAATCCCGCAGACCTATATAAGGCAAGTTCCATCACGCTGCTCTTTAACGCAAACCCACATGTACGTCCTGCTCCTCTCCTCTGTCTCCTCGCTGACCCTTTGCGCGCAGTCCTACAAAAGCATCTCTCCGATGACTCGCCCGCCTTCGAGGATGGCGCGGGTCGAGGACCTAGAGACCGTCAACATGGGATGGAGAACGAAAAACGACAGGACTTGGGTGCGGTGTGGCTTTGGCTGGTCCTTCGTGGCCGCCGCGTGGGCTGGGTCGCAATGTCTCGTTGTACATTCTTTTTCAATCCAATTTTCTGTTTTCCCCGCATAATTCCCGCTGGAAGCCCTGTCGGACCGCAATGGCCGTGTGCGAGTCTTGTCTGTCAGCACTGATACGGTTTGCAAGGATCATCCTGGTGATAACGCGCCAGCCGCAGCGAGGAGTCCGTCTGCGAGTGTGGGGAAGGAAAAAAGATGGATCGTCGTTGTATTCGTATCGAGATTAGCACACACACCTCGTGAACGCCCTTGCTTCTTGTTCCTCGACCACCATGTCCCGTCGTCTCGACATCTCGTCGCTGCTCTGCGACGAGCCCCCACCCTCCAAAGACCCGCCGCGGCCAGAGCCCCAGGTCGTCGCAGAGACCGTCCTCCTTGCCCCGCACCTCCGCAAGCCAACGGGCCCAAGTCCGAGATATGACCCTCCGAGGTCCGCCCACGGGCAGCAGGCCCCGCCCACAGAGCACGCCCTCGACACCCTCGCCCGTGCTGCAGCCCTTGCCGAGAAACACCGCGATCATCGTCCCGAGCCGTCCTTTGCCCGCACCCCGTCGCGCGAATCCCATCTCCTCCTCAGCCCCGTCGATGACCACCATCGGCACCGCGCCGTCCCCCAGTTCGCCCATATGCCCCCACCGTCCAGACTCGTCCTTGAGCAGCAGCAGCAGCACCAGCACCAGCACCATCTCCGTCTCCTCCAGCAGCAGCAGCATCACCAGCAGCAGGAGACCGCCCGCCTGCGTGACCAGCACGAGCAGATGGTCCGCCAGCAGGCCCACTGGGACCACGAGCGTGGACGCGTCGTCGACGTGATGCTCGATATGCGTCCCGGGCGCAAGTCCGACCCGGGCCAGATGCGCCCCCTCACCAGCCCCGCCCCCGCCCATATGTCATCCCACATCGCCCACATGGAGCCCCCGAACAAGAGACGCCGCTACTCTGATTCCCCGGGACCCCTTCCCCCGGCCTCCAATGGCTTTGAGTGGGAGCGCACCAGCTCGCTTACGCGTCCCGGCGACCGAAGCATCCTCAACCCTGAGGTCGAGTTTGGCCGCCCGGACCTCACCTCGCGCCGGCCGTCGTCGAGCTCCAGCCACGGCTCCCCCCCGTTCGGCTTTCCCCACCGCCAGCGCGTGACCGAGTCGTCGGTTTTGGAAAGGCATGCGGTTGTTGGACAGATGGACGGCAGGATCCAAAGCCCCCCCTTTCCCCCGCCAGGGAGACGGTCTCCCGGCAGTTTATCCGCGCGGGCCAAGGCGCGGAAATCCGACCCCGACGAGTCTGACGTGATCCCGCATGCAGCGGAGCGCAGAGATTACACCACTGTCATCCATTTGCCGGAGAGAGGGAGGGAGGAATATGTCGTCCAGGACGACAGAAAGCACAGAAAATCCCACTCGCAATCCCATCCCCATCCCCATCTGCTATCGCGTCCCGTCGAATATAATAGTCCGGTACCCGGAACCAGTCGCCGCCCCGAACAGCAGCAACAGCAGCAACAGGATACTCGCCCGCACGGCCCTCCACAGCGGCGTCCTCAACCGCCGCCACCGACGCGTCAGCCGAAAGAAGAAGATGCGCACGAGTGGTTATTAGAGCATTTTGCCGACCCTGCTCCCGACCCTCATCCAAGGCGCAAACCCGAGCCAGCAATGACCCCTTTGCCTGCGCCACCATTGTACAAGAGTCAAAGCCCGGTTCACACAAAGCAGGCCGCCACTTCACCCTTGGTTCCTGCCACCATGCCGGAGGCTGCCGTAGCTCTTGAGCAAGAGCTTGCTTCCGTCCACGTCCCCGCCACGAGCAAGGAGGAGCCCACGCAGGACGGGATGGACGTCGATATGGCTGTCTCGGAACTCGTGAAGGAGACGATAGAGACCAGCAAGCAGGCGCTCGGAGGGATGGAGGTCGACGTCGAGGATGAGTTACTGAGCTTGATCGATGGGCGTCCTCGGTCGCGGTCCACCACCCGTGCTCCGAGTGTGAGCCGCGCGCTCGCGGGCGGTAGCAGCAAGCCTCCGCTGCGGCTGCAAAGTGGCAATGAACCGCGTTCGCGCCATGGCTCCCCCATGGCATCGGCGTCGTCTCCCTCCTCCTTCATGTCCCCGGGCTTGCGTGCGTCCTCCATGCTTCCTCCGTCCGAACGCGGGTCAATGCCACCTCCGGCATCCACCGCTACAGGGCAAGGTAAGAGCAAAGAGTCTGCGTCACGAAAGAAGGACACGACCGCCAAGGTGCGCATGACGAAATTTGTTGCACCTCAAAACCTAAACTCACATTGTTCACAGCCTGCTCCAAAGTCCAAGGCACCTGCCGCCGCCAAACCGCGCGCGAGGCCAGCTGCAAAACCGAAAGCCAAAGCCTCGGATGCGGCCCCCGGTGCCGGGCCTGCTGCAAAGGCTAAAGCACCCTCCGCCATATCTCGGAAGAGTGGCTCGGTGGCAGCGTCCGCATCCCGCTCTCGTTCCACCTCCGTCATGCCCGGCGGTTCTGTAGGGCCAGACGGATCAGAGAAGCCAGAGGACGAGGAGGAGGAGGCTGTCGTGGCTGCCGAGGACGACAAATTGTATTGTGTTTGCAAGACCAAGTACGATGAGGACCGGTTCATGATTGCTTGCGACAAGTGCGTCTCTGCCGCTTTCCTTCTTTCTTCAGTTGTTGATCTCGATGCGCTGCAGGTGCGACGAGTGGTATCACACTCAATGCGTCGACATGCCAGATCTAGTCGTGGATCTGGTAGATCAATTTTTTTGCCCGCTCTGTATCGAGAGTGCGTTGCATTACTTGCCATTACATGTGCCTTTGCCTTACCGTCACACAGAAAACCCCAACCTCTCGCTCAAGACTACGTACAAGCCCCGCTGCCGCTATGGCCTCGATCATCCCGAACCAGACTCGCCCAAAGCATGTCATAAGCCTGCGCAAGGGGCTTTTTCAAAGTACTGCTCCCACGAGTGCGGGATGAACAACATAAAGAAGCGTATTGATACCTTTGCAAAGAACGGGGGGAAGAAGGAGTTGCTCTGGGACAGCGTCAAGGATGCACAGCGGCGGGAGGCGGTCGTGATCGTCCACGGGGAGGATATGGCGGACGAGACCACTGACGGCTGCATGAAGGAGAACGCCGACGCTGTCCCACTGCCCGTTGTGACTCCGCGCGTGAAGCCGCCGAGCATGGGCAAGGTCGAACGGGAGGTCGCGAGCCTGAACGCGGTGTTGGATGAGATCGTGACTCTGCGGGAGGACCTGAAGGAGGGGATGGACATTGTTCTTTGGCGGGAGAGGCTGCTCGAGCTTGCAAGCGAACGCGCCGAGCAAGTCAGCCAATGCGGGTGGGACCAGCGTCTGTGTTTTGGGGACGACGAGTGGGCAGACTTTGGCGCGGGTGTCTTGGACAGCTATGAAGACGGCGGAAAGGAGGGTGCAATGCAGGTCGACGGAGCGCCAGATCCCGAGGAGTGGTGGTGTGTCGGGAGCGAGAAATGCGAACGCCACGCTGGGTACGTTTGTACGCTTTCATTGCGATGCTATCGCTGACAGAAACCACAGCTGGCAGGCTATTCGTGGCCACGACATTGCAAAGGAGAAGGAGAAGAAGGAGGAAGCACTCTACAGGCTCACCACCAGGGAACGTGAAATCCGTAAACGCATCGAGGACATTGTCGAGCCCTACAACCGCTCCCGCTGTCTCGATCCTGGAGCCGCTCCCCTCAAATCATCCAAGCTTGTCAACGGCAGCGCGAAAGGGAAAACGAACGGGGACAACAAGAAGGGCAAGAAGAGGAAGAACCCGTCCTGATTCCGCTATATTTTTATTCCATTCCTCGTCGTTCCCTGACCATTCTGCATTCTTTTTGTTCGCTATCTTCGGTGAAACCAGCTTTCGAATGTATTGCATATCTTGTTTTGTTGTAGCATTGTCTCCGCCGCCAAAGAATACAGTAATAGCGCATCCGTCTAATGATGCCCCGCATTTCTCTCAGCACTACAAACATACAATTCGTATCTGCGCATCTGAACGCGATACTGCGAGGCGTTATGAATCTGCCTATAGTCGCTCCTCGACCAACTCCTGGCCAGGGCATCTCAGATATTAGTATCCCATGTTGAACCTCGCGCGCCATTAATACCCATCCCCTTCGCCTCCCTCCTTGCAGAATCCCTTCTTCTCGTACAGGATTTGCGCCTTGGCTTCTTCTCGTTGTTTTTTCATCTCGACGTCGTTCTTGTGGTACGGCTCGAGAGCGGCGTAGTCAACCTGTCTACGCAGAGGTATCTCATCCTCTAGATCGAGATCCTGCAGGAATATGAGTGGACGCGGGATACGTAGGGGCCGCTAAACGTGCAATTTCGCCCAGCAACACGACGTTTTCGCCGCGAATCAAGAACAGCCCGTGCCAGTTCTCCGCGAATGCGTTGCCGTGGTATATACGTTCCACGGTGTCCTCCAGTACGAGGTTAGCTGGGGCGTGTCGTTCGGTGAGCCGGAAAGAACATAGACGGCGGAATGCCTGTACCGAACTGGTCGTAGGACCGCAGGACGCCGTGAAGTTTTCTCCCGTCTCGCAAGACCACCAGCATCTTCCCTATTCAAGGGCGGTGGTGGGAATGCTCAGGATGACAGAAGTGCAGTTGACTTTGGTAGACGTACTGTCCACGCAATCCACCAGCGACCCAGACGTTGTGAAAGGTATTAACGAGTCCATGGCCAAACTGGCAAGACGGAGAGTCGACGGATCGGGACATCTTCTTTGGGATGAGTTTCCCACGACCGTCTCTTCGCGTTAAGTCTACTTACATCTTGAACTTCTCCTTGACTCGCCTTACTAGGTCTCCCGTCTCGTATTACTCGGCTGCAACCGTATTCTGCGATTGGTTCAAGAAGACCAACGCTTGTTCTGACCCAGCACACCGTTAACCAAGCGCCTACATTCCCAAATGCGTACTTCCATGCATTAACGTGCGTCTCCTCTGCAAGGGACGTTCTTTAACAGCAGCTCACTGACATACTTGGCTTCGCTTTAGCAGTGCTCTGAAGCGGGCATCGTTGTCAGGCGCGGAAGCCGGGGACATGGTTTCAACAGTTCTTTCTCACTTTTGTGAATCCCCCCCCCCCCCCCCCCCCCCCCCCCATCTCCTCGAACTTCTGGACACTGTTTCGATGTCCCAAATCGCTCTAAGTAGGTAAATCCCACGAAGCCACCATCGAATCTGGTTTCACCGCGTCTCAACTGCTACGCTGGAACTCTCCGCTATGGCACTATGGCCGAGTGGTTAAGGCGACAGATTTGAATGTCCAGCTGCTGCCCAAGCATCAGTTCCGATTCATTATCTGTTGGGATTTTCCCACGCAGGTTCGAGTCCTGTTGGTGTCGCTGTGATTGCCGGATTGGCTGATCCCTGGGCCATTATCTTTTGGTATGCAATGTGCCCCTGCTTCCTGGCTACAGCCCGAATTCACTTTCAAGAGATTCCGTGCAGAATTGCGTTCGTAATGCTCAAATTGATCGCGACCCCGAGACGGATCAAAAAAGTACGCAGCGCGGAACTGGGCTGTCCTTAGTTCATGATCTCTCATGAAGAAAGGTGCGCCTGCTGCTTGGTTACAATACTCATCTTGAATTTATGAAGATCCGTGCGAAATTGCGTTCGCAGTGCCTAAGTTGATCACGACCTCGAGGCGGATCAAACAAAAAAGCACGCAGAGCGAAACTGGGGCGTCCTTGGTTCATGATCTCATAGGGAAAAAGGTGCGCCTACTGCTTGAATACAATCCTCATCTTAAATTTATGAAGATCCGTGCAGAATTACCCTCGCAATGCTAGAAATTGATGGTGCCCTCGAGGCCGATGAAAAAAAAGCGCCCATACTTATGTACGGGGGCATCGTTGAGCTCCCTCGCTTCATTAAACAATTCTAAGCACAGAGAATCTGACTAGTATCCATGATTCCCTTTGAATTGCCCGAGAATCAGCAAGAACCTCATATCAATAGCGAACACACTCAGAACTTACAAGTCTACCGAATGAGACACACCAAGGGTCTCCGAACCGAGGTATTGTGCATCCACAACTATACAGACGCTATGCTGAAGAGAAACAAGAGGCAAGGGATGGTGAGGTTACCGCGAAGGGACTAGTTTGGGTTTCCAGACATTATGCAGAAAGTAAGGACCTGGCACCTGGAATACCGAGACGAGGACGTGAATGAGCATGACGTGAAATTCCCAGTTTACCTTGGGGGAGGCCCGCATTGGCAACGGGAACCGACCGTGCGCACTGCAGACTGGACAGGGACAAGGAAAAGTTGAGCTAGCCAGCACATCTTCTGGTGCGAATTAGTCTCATGTAAACAGTGAACGATCTGTGCTCGTACCTCGCATGTGGATGCGCTGAGGACGCGCGCGGAAGCGACAGCATTCACACATTCAAAAACATTGCAGAAATCCCGAATGAGAGGTGCCAGAGCAGCATGCAAAAACTTGAGCAAGAACAGGAAGCTGAGGCGGGTTTCCGGGAGGTTCGAAGGAGCGCGGCTTCGGGACGAGGACAAGCGGAAGCAGCTGGTCTTGGGCACACTCACAGGCAGCGAGTGCACAAGCTGGTTTACAGAAGATGCGCTGCACTGCTTACCCGGTGCCGATAGATGAAGAAGCGGCACTAAGCACAGTCGATGCGGGCTGTAGCAAGAGGGCACATACAGACGCGGTCCGGTAAGTAACGCGCGTTCTTATTCCGCAAATCAATTCAACGGGTATAATTGAGGGTTTGTGAGATTGGCACCCCAAGCAATCCAGCGAGCGAAGGCTGAGTGATTCATACCCGAAGGTCAAGCCTGACGTACGTACATCGTTCTACCACCAGAGAATCAAGATTCCGGAACATGCGCTGCCAGACCACTGGAAACCGCGATGTGCATCGGCTTAAACCATAACGGCGGAAGGGGGAGCCCTGGCTGTGCATGATGCGCAGTTCTCTGGAGGCACTTCAGGACGTTCTAGTGAGGGCGCTTGTTGTTCATTCATGTAAATACAAGCTCGTCAAATGAGCCAAGTCCACAGAAAGTCAATGGCGCGTCAGATAACAAGGTCAGAATTGCAGATTTTGGCTCGTCGACCACCAACTGGAGGCTGAGGACCACCGAATGTATAAAAGACATACGGCGCTAGGATCATTGCACGACGACCAATAATCTGAGATGGATTGGAGAGCATGGTGTGTTCAAGTTACCGCCGCTTCTCACCGCCAGAGATCCCCTGAGGTCGTTCCATGGTGCGCAAATAATGCTGAAGACAAACGGCACGCGGGCCGCCGGGACTCTACAGAAAACCGAACAAGATAATGGCAAGGCACGCGGCGTACGCAGGTTGTCCGTGCGACGGATGGTCCATTTGTAGCCGATGAGTGAGACTATGAAACAGCGGCCTCCCGGGGATTCGATGGACACACTCAGCAACAAGAAGAAACCCAGTAACAAGAGGAAAGCCAATGTGGATGTGTCTAGGGCCAGGGAAAGAACTGAGCCACAGATACGATAGCCTTTCCGCGGCATCATGTGTCCTGGCGATAAGCCGCAGTGACGAACGCGCTAGCACTATGGGTCGCATGCAGCGTTTGAAAACCCGCGCCTAAGTCAAGGGGAAAGAAAAGCAGGTGGAAACGCAGGGTATGAGGTGTGTGTAGAGCTCACTCGTGGGTCCGAGACCGAGTATTCTTCTCGTCTCTGGACCCGATTCTAGGCGGGCCAATGCATGGAGGTTATTGACGTTGAAGTGAAGACGAGGTTTGCGGCCTAAAAAATCCCGAAACGGCGTGTGGATTGACACAACTGGCGCCGGCGCATGTCTAACAAAGTCTCTCTGAGACTAGCAGGGCTTATCTCTGTAGCCCTTCGTAAAAGGAGGCGTTTCGAGTTCAGGGACGCGCACAGGCGGGCTCTTCCACAACGCCTCGACCCGCTCGTGTCTTGCAGGACATCCTGGATAAATATCGATAGTGAGGGCCGAAACGCCGCCAAACGCGATAGAGTTCATTTCAAAGCCAAGGTGCAACGTCGCTGGGTTTGGGCGTTCTAGTTTACATTCCAGGATGATCGAAGCCCAACGTTATGAGATATATTCCCACTGGCCAGGTGCTGGTTTCTCAGCAAGCGGCTCCCAGCTGAGGCTCATGTGAATAAAGCGTGAATGAGGAGATACGGTGCGACGCACGCCTTCCAGTCGACCATCTGGGCCGCGAGTTTGAGCTCGTCGACTGCAATGAGCAGTGACTCCTCGATGACGCCCTCGTCTAGCCCCTTCTCCGCGGCGGCGATGTCTGCGTTCGCGGCCTTGACGATGTCTAGTTTGTTTTGCACGAGGGCTTCTGTTGCCTGGCGGTAGACGGATGTCTGTGGGATGCGCGCGAGCTGTGCGAGGGTGTTCTGGTATGTGAGGGCGAGGGCGGGGAGCGGATCTGGGTGTACCCCGAGGCCTGTGAGGCCAGTGGTGGACCTGAGCGCCTGGAAGAGTGGGCGCGTTAAACGAAACATTGTGTATTTGGTCGATATTTGGCGCACATCCGGCTCTCTTTCCTCAACGATGGCAGCGCTGGCCGTCCACGGCGCACTGCCGCTATTCAGGAGGCCATTGGTGGCGCGCCCGCTCCTGGCCCACCCGTTGCTCTCGTCGCTGTTCTCCACGCCATTCTCGACGCCGATGGCATTTACGGCCGTCCCCGCCTTCCTCGCAGCATCCCGCACATGGGCTATCCCCTCACTCCAGTCCCTGCTTGAGCTCTTCCCACCATTCGTTCTTGCCGTGCCCAAGAAAAAGGTCTCGCACTCGCGAAAATCTATGCGCGAGGCAAACAAGGGCCTGAAGGACAAGCAGAGTCCGTCGCGCTTTTTTCTCTGCCCGATCCAACCCTGACGCGACGCAGACATCGTCAATTGCCCTGGGTGCGGCGCCCCCAAGCTGGCGCACCATCTGTGCAGCCATTGCTTTTCGTTCCTCACCAAAATGTGGAAAACAGCGAAATCGGCCGCCACCCCGTAAAAATACTCGTTGTCCCTGGTTCAGTCGAGCTCAATGCGATGTAATGTTGCTACATGCGCTGTACATATTGCGAGAATCTACTTAATCCTATAATTTCGAGTGCTCGCACGCTTTCGCTTCCATCGGGAGAACGTAAATCCGCGGTGTGCTTTAAAGCTGGTCACCGGGCTGGGACGACTCGGAACGCCGACTCCCACAACAGCACCCATGTTGGCCAGAAGACTCTTGTCTCGTACAGTAATGCGCTCAGCCAGTACCCATGCCCCCCTCGGCGTCGCCGCTGTTCTCAAGAAGAATCCCGATGATGTGGTCATCACTTTTGCCCAGCGAACTGCCATAGGTCGCGCGAAGAAGGGCCAACTCAAAGACACCACGGTCGACGAACTCTTGCATGCCTTGCTAAAGGTAACTTGGTTGTACGGATGCGTGAATCTCTCGCCAATATTGTTTAGGCCACTCTGGAGAAGACCAAGCTCGATCCGTCCAAAATTGATGACATTTGCGTTGGTAAATCCAGCGTTTGATATCATACTACAGGTCGTTCCTCAACCCGGAAACAGGGACGTGTCACCCTCCATCGCCGCTCTACGTTTCCAGAGCGGCGGCGTTAGCAGCCGGTATCCCGAACTATGTGCCGATCTCGACTGTGAACCGTCTATGCTCCTCTGGCTTAATGGCAATCCGCAGTATTGCACACGCCATTCAGTCTGGTGAGGTGTCTCTTGGTCTCGCTATTGGCGTCGACAGTATGAGCAAACAGTATGTCTTGATCTTTGCAGCTACGTTTGCGTGTTTACTGTCTCCACCAGTGCCCGCCCCACGCCCGAAGTATGCGAAGAAGTGGACAAGAACGCAGAAGCGCATGACTGCATCCAGGTATCGAGGTTCCGCCGTCGTCATTCGACACGGCGTTGAAAATATCTACAGCCAATGGGATGGACATCTGAGATGGTAGCGCAAACCTACAAAATCTCGCGCGAAACGCAGGATAAATATGCACTCATCTCGCACACACGCGCGAATGAAGTACGCTTGCAATCTTGAAGGATTTCTTAACGCTAACATGCGGTTCAGGCCCAAGCCAACGGAATCTTTGCTGACGAGATCATCCCTGTTGAGCTCAAGGGCAGTACTCTGTCGGTTGACGACACTATCCGACCTGGCGTCACGATGCAGTCGCTGGCCTCCCTTAAACCCGTGTTTCCGGCTTGGGGCGAAGCATCTACGACCGCGGGAAACGCAAGCGGTGTCGGTGACGGCGCAGCCATCTGTATCATGACCACCAGAGAGCGCGCCGAGAAGGAAGGGATGGAGATTCTGGGCAAGTGGGTAGCCACTTCTGTTGTTGGCAGGTTTTTTTTTGTGCCGGTCTTTTGATTTCCTGAAATCCGCGGCAGGCTGCGAGCCCAAGTACATGGGAATTGCGCCGATATTCGCCATCCCCAAAGTCCTTGAGCAAACCGGCTTGAAGAAGGAGAACATTGATGTTTACGAGGTGCTCTTCTTTTCTGCTGCAAGTTCAGTATTGTTTAACGAGCTTCAGATTAACGAAGCGTTTGCCTCGCAATTCGCGTACTGCGTCGACCAACTGGGCATACCGATTGAGAAAATTAACCCCAAGTGCGTCTCTAGACGCCTCTTGTGAATGTTCTTGCTCACTTTAACAGTGGTGGCTCAATCGCCATATCACATCCTCTCGGAATGAGTGAGCAGGCTTGCGAAAGTGGATGATTTTCTCTTATGATTTTCACAGCGGGCGTTCGACAACTTGTCACTGGTCTTGCGCAACTGAAACGGACCAACGGGTCGCTCCTTTTAACCAGTATGTGTGTGGGAAGTGGTATGGGAGCAGCGGGTGAGAATTTTTGCTCCGACTGATGGTACATCCAACTGAAAACGATGGCTTTGAAGGTATATTCGTCAATGAAGCGCGAACCAGTAGCAAGTTGTAGTACATGCGCGTATATAACGAGTAGTAAACACAAGGACACCTGGAGAGTAGAACAGTCAGTAATGGTTCATACCTATGGGAAAAAAAGGGAAAAAAGCACGAAAAGCTCAGGAAAGTCATTATGTCAGTGAACCACAGGTCGTAACCCATGGCGCAAGTCGACTAAGAGGTGCCAATGGTTGTATAGTACAAACTCGTCATTGCAAAAGGGAAAAGAACGAATGAAAAGGAGGAGTTCTCACCTGGAGTGCGAACGCAGTGGGAGAGGATAGGTTCCGCTTAGCTGAACGCGCCTTTTTTATAGAGGTTGGATGTGTGACATGTTACATCACGGGTCACATCACGAGGCTAGCTGCATAGCTCAGGATCAGACTCTCTTTTTGACCGACCACCTCAAGGTATATATTGCAGTCAGACCGTCCTCTCTTTCCTGACCGCACCCCAGATTACAAAAATGGCCACCCAGATCAGCAAAAAGCGCAAGTTTGTCGCCGACGGTGTTTTCCGCGCCGAACTCAACGAATTTTTCACCCGTGAACTCGCCGAGGAAGGTTACTCTGGCTGCGACGTCCGTGTCACCCACGCTCGCACTGAGGTACATCCTTCGCGTTTTTATCCACTCTTCTGTGCTCACAAACGCGCCAGATCATCATCCGTGCAACCCACACCCAAGAGGTCCTGGGAGAGAAGGGCCGCCGCATTCGCGAGCTCACCGCTCTCGTCCAAAAACGTTTCAAGTTCCCCGAGAACTCTCTCGAGCTGTACGCCGAGAAGGTCCAGTACCGTGGTCTCTCTGCTATCGCCCAGTGCGAGAGCTTGAGATACAAGCTGCTCGGTGGTCTCGCCGTCCGTCGGTTCGTTAAGGCTTACCCACTGTCGCCCTCCCGTATTGATCATCTCCAGTGCATGCTATGGTGTCCTCCGTTTCGTCATGGAGTCTGGCGCCAAGGGTTGCGAGGTCGTCGTCTCGGGCAAACTCCGTGCCGCCCGTGCCAAATCCATGAAGTTCACTGACGGCTTCATGATTCACTCCGGTCAACCCGCCGTCGACTTTGTCGACTTTGCTGTCCGTCACGTTCTGCTGCGACAGGGTGTGCTCGGCATCAAGGTCAAAATGTGAGTCGGTCGTCCATATTCGCGACCCCGGTGACTCACGCGGTGTCACAGCATGAAGGGCACTGACCCTGAGGGCCAGACTGGTCCTCGCAAGCCTCTGCCCGACTCGGTTACCATCCTCGAGCCCCCGGTTGACAAGACCGTGTCCGAGCCCACGTCGGAGCAGCGGGAGCCCATTGCCGTCGCCCCTCCGCCACCCGCAGCCGCTGAGGAGCCGTACGCTGCTGCTCCTGCCCAGGAGTACCAGCAGCAGCAGCCGGAGGCGTACCTGGAGCAGCCCGCATTCTGATCGTTTACCTTACCCTTGTCCTTTCGCTACGAGATCAAAGGTTTTCTGATGCAGACCCTGCCGTAAATTCCCGCGTCCGCGCGTCAGTCAGCCTTGCACACTGTTCTCATATTACTTCCCGTTACTTCCTTCAATAACTCTGAGCTTCAAATTTCAATGCTTGTTCTGCTTCAGTTGCTCATTCAAAATTCAAATTGGGCGCGGTCATGTGCTTTTGGTCACAGATCAACAGTCACAAAGCACCTTTTACCACGACATTGTACACAGAGGAGCCTGAACGAATATGGCCACGAACGCGCTCGATAGCCAGCCATCTGCCGAAGAGTTTAGACAACAGGTGACCTGTAGCCCTCCGTTATTCGAGGGACCCGTCGTTGACCCGGTGACGCGTCTTTAGAAAGTCAAACTTCGAAAACTTGGACGCGTTGTCAGCGAACTCCTTGCGAATGACACAGTTACAACGCGGCGTACCCTCGAAGCGTATGGCATCGACAACCTGCAAACTTTTCTAGCCTCAAGCGGTGCGTTGAGTGGCTTCATTGCTGGAAGCTAGCTAACACGAATCAATGTTGCGCGCGTGTAGATACCGTCGACTTGCTCGCCATCTGGGACGACAAGGACAAGATATATCGCTGTCCTCAATGCACGTGGGAACTCGAAGAGGGAGTATGCTCGAGCGGGTGTCAGCTCGAGTTTGATGTTGTAAGAGCTACCGTTTCACTTTCGACCTCACGCCCATCATTTATGTCCGTAGGACCTTTGCGATGACGCGGACTACACCAGTAACGAGGCCTTCAACCCTGATCGTGTTTCTCAACCCCGAGGCGACACGCCGCTTCGCGAAGATGAGCCTTACTTTTTGCCGTCGTTCTATGCCAAGAAGCCCAAGCCGGACGGGCAGAACGAGTACGAAGAACTGAGACGGCGGGGGGCGACTCGCTTGATGTGCGAAACGTTCCATCTCGAGTTTGACCCTGACACTGGGATCATTGCTTGGGCAGACGGCGATATATACGACGAGTTTGCGGGGCCACTTATGCAAAAGGGGGATTTTTGGAAAATCATGTTAGGGAGGCGCATCGAACTGGATGAAGACGACCCGGATGGATCTGCCTTCATGGAGGCGGTGCTCGAAGACGCACTCGTGTTTCCAATCATCTCTGGGTGCAAATGGGAGACAGTCGAAGAAAGCCCAGGTATTTGGGTCACTCGCGCAATGGGCATTGATCCCGCCTCCGGAAGCGGCTCAGATGGACCAACATCTTCGACAGACCCTGGAACATCACGAGAGCGGATGCTGCAAGACGCCGATGCCATGCTAGAACCGGGTCATGTTGCCCCAGCCCTTCCCGTACAGGCCCATCACTACGAGGTCTCGGATGCTGAATCTGAGGATGAGCGGGACAGTGGGATGGTTGTTGAGGAAACATCTGTTAAAGAAGATGCGCTTGATGACTCTCTCGTCAATGAAGAAGATGACGAATCGGATCCGGGCTGGGCATATGATGCAAATATGCCCGATACCACCTGGCTGCCCGAGCGTGCCACGACTGTCGAAGACGGGGAGGGGCAAGAAGGAGAGGGGCAAGCCATGGACGAAGACGAAGACGAAGACGACAGAGACGAAGAGGCCGATGACTCGGCAGACAGTGATTTTGACTCTGATGAGGTCTTGAGTGGAGATGAGATCGAGCCTTGGCCAAAACCCGGCGAGATTATAGTCCCACTGAATTTATACAGGAACTAGGCATATTGTGATACGCTACTACCACCACTTGGCAGTGTGAAATCGAGTATTCTTGTAGAATTTCCTGTATGTAAAGTGACGCAAAGCGCCGACAATGTCTGTGTGGGATCCGAAACGGTCACCAAGCCCGAACGGAGGTCGTACAGGACGGCCGCCGTGCCGTTGGTCGAAACTGTGAGCGCGCTTGGACCATACAACGCGAAGTCGGTAGAGCCTCCGCCGGTGGCCCAGAAAACGCCCATCGCTTTCGAGGCGCGCTGGTCAAATACTGCGGAAACAAGCGCGTCGTTCCGGAGTACGCTGATTCGTGACCTGGAACTCTTTTCGGCGAAAGTGAAGAAGTCGGTCCCAGGGTAGATGGTGTACGCCAATGATGAGTTGAGCGACTCGTGGACAACCCAGGCTGAAAACAGGTCGACTGTGTTCGGTGGCTGCGTGGACGTCCCTATCGTGCTCCAGTTGCCTGTTTTGGGGCCAACTTCTAGGGAGAGCGAGAAGGCAGGGGAGTCGGGGAAGGTATAGCCAACATTGTCGTGCCAGAATGACTGGGAGTGTAACCCGTGTTGCGCGAAGGACGTCGCGGACGACTTGCTACGTATACTGTCCACTATGACAGGACCGCTATGAAGCTTCTGGTCAAGAACGGAGATGACCGTAGCGTTGCTCGCCGAGGAGATGTTGGAAACGGTGACGACTTGGACATCGTCGTCCAAGAAGAACCAGGCCTTTTGCCAGTGGAGGTTGTGGGTTAATGGGTTTGTGTAACGCATAGCAGCGACTCCTCGGTGCCCATCTGATGCACCCCCTACAAATGTTTCGACACCGGTGGAGCCGGTCTGCGCGCAATTCAACGGCGTTGCCCCATAATCAATAGTGGTGCCAGGAATACGGTTCCAGTCCTGCGTAAACAATTAGGCACTTTCAACGCACGATAGCAACATCTAGATACCATAGCAGCGGCAATATCCTGGTTGGCCGAGTCAGTTTTGGAGTTCTTTCCGCAGGAACAAAGCACCAACCTCGTATTCATTTCCCTGGAGGTATGTACGCAGGGCACCATCGGACAAGTGGAATCCAAAGGGATTGGCCAAGTTTGTGCACTCGGTATTTGTGCTCCTCGTGGAATACATTTTCAGCGTGGTGACATACGCCGCACCTCTGTGTACCTTGATCACATCCATCAGCGTTTTCACGGCCCGAAAGGCGAAGATAATTACCATGTAGTCATTGTCGTAGAACATTCGGTTCCCTATCAAGTTCCCCGCGTTGGCAGTCGTCGAATTTTGGGATAGGCTATCTGAGAATTTGACTAGAGTATCAGAACTCCATTCGTCGCCAAGAACACCGATTTTTGTCAAGTTGAGAAGAATGCTGGCCGTGGCTCTGACAAAGGAGTCAAGGTTGGGAAATGGAAAAGAACGGAACTGCATACTGCGTGGAGTCGGTTGCGGGGAAGCTGATGAACCGGCCCAAGGCGGACTATGTCGAGCGTCAGTTACGCGAATAGCAGACATTCAACCGTACAAAGTCCCAGTGAAGTATCCCAGTGAGGACATTGGTGTAAATCATCCAAGCATCCCCGTCGAACAGTGTAGCAAAGGCAGTCTGAGAGGCTGGGCTTGCTTGGAACTGGGTGCCTCCAGCCTCAACCTCGAGGTCGACGACATCATTGGTGCTGTTGTGAGGGTAAAGTCGGTCAACACATGCGGCACAAAAACGCACAAGTCTTTCCCATAATTTCCGTTGTATAGAATACCAGAATGCTTTGATGGGTTCAGTATTCATACATAAAGCAAGCTGAAATTGCTACTTGGCCGAAGCTTCCATCCGGACGGATTCCATCCGCCCGGGGAGGCGTGGTAATCACAAGCTGTGAATGGACTCTTGCGTACGCATCGGTTAATATACTGGCATTCAGCGTGAGCAGAGCCAGATCGATTCCAATCTGCACTTTAAATTAGACCAAAAATGCACAGCAGACGCAACAACGTACCTTGGCGACATCCAGTGCGTTGGCACCTGTGAGGACCCCAACTTGGTTGGCGGGGTGAATGAAAGTTGCATATGCCCGACCGGTGATGGTGGTACAGTTGCCTAGCTCTGTTTGAAGGAGATTATCGCTGAGAAGGAGACAAGTCATTGAAACTAATTCTGGCGTTCCGATGATGTTCGGGAACCAGTTCTGTAGTTTGGAATCAACAAAACGATCTGAAAAAGAGAAAGGGCGAAGTTGACCGTATTCCAAAGGCCAGGGGTTCCACAAGGACACGTCGCAGTCCCGCCAGAATCCAGACAAGCAGGAATTTTGAAGTCGTTGGCAAACCAATAGCCCATTGCAAGAGAAATCTTGTCACGAAGCGCAGGGTCCTTTACATACTGCTCAGCGCCGGTCAATCCTCCATGCCACGCGCCGGCCATCGTGGCTAATTGGAGGTTAAGCGCTGGTAAAAAAGGATCGTGCAAGACCCACAGATACGATTCCAGTGGAACTCGGCGGGCCAGTTGGCGCGCTGGGCGGGACAGCCCGTGGTGTAGTCAACATCGGGCCACTGACCGTTCCCATCGAGGGTTGAAAGCCTAGAGATTGTTTATCAGACGATGACTGCAGAAATGACGCGACTTACCAGGCAGGAATTGAACTAGCATTAGTCAATGCGCCAACAATGTTGCTGAGACGGCGCTGGGTTAAAGTTTGGATGTCCTGAGCCGTACCAGAGTCCGTAGGAGCGGCTGTAGAAGTTGTCTGGATCGAAGTAGGGGTAGAGATGGTGGAGACAGGGGTAGAGATGTTTTGGGATGCGGAATGAGAGTGCACCGGTAGCTGGGAAGTCTGGCTGTCCTGAGGCGTACCAGAGCCCGTAGGAGCGGTTGCGGTCGTTGTCTGGGTGGAGGTAAGGGTAGAGATGTTCTGGGACGCGGACTGAGCGTGCACAGGTTGCTGGGAGGTCGCGCTGGACCTCGAAAGAGCGGAGAAGTACAAAACGAAAGACGCGGCCTTCATGGCGAAGAGCAAGGAGAGTACAAGGAGCAGCGCAGGATTTAGCGTGGCTATATGAACACATGGCCAAGTCAAGCGAAAACGGAAAGCGCAAGGAAAAGCCTGACTGAGTCTGTGAGCCGAAATGGAGCCGAAGTGGTCACGACACCGCCACCGTGATAGACAGGGCTGATTTACGTCACCTTGATCGGAACAACAATTTTGCGCCTATTCAAGCGACTGTGGAACGGCCTGTTTCACGGTGTGTGCGGACGAGCTGTGGGTGACTGGCGGTGGTCGTGGTGTCGCCCGGTATCGCGTACTTGTCTGGCTGCGCTGACATCTACGGAACGGTGGTGATGCGAAGGGATAGGAAGGGACCCGTGGGTGCGGAAGAAAGTCATGTGAGAAAAGATTTGCGCGGCAAAGCAATGTGCAGGAGGTGAGTAAACATGTCTCAAGTCAAAACAATCAAATGAAGAAACGAGGAAGATGAGCACATATACAGGAGCATATATCTCAATCTAGAGTCAGTCTCGCGCCTCCAGCTCCT
This sequence comes from Mycena vitilis, assembly GCA_029203975.1. Classification (NCBI taxonomy): domain Eukaryota; kingdom Fungi; phylum Basidiomycota; class Agaricomycetes; order Agaricales; family Mycenaceae; genus Mycena; species Mycena vitilis. The sequence goes on from JARGYF010000017.1 coordinate 850,462, forward strand.
CTAGTCTGGCCACCTGTCTGCAAGGTGCGTTAGCCTGGACCTGAACAGGTAAACGGGAGAATACGCACCTATCCCGCGTTGCCTCCTGCCATCGCTGTAGCTTCGCTGTCTCGTTGATTTGGAAGCCGTAGATGCGTGGGCGATAACGCTCCGCCTTGAGCGCCACACTAGCCGTGCTAATGCCCTCGCCGACACCCTCCGTTCCCGTGACGTCGGGCATCTCCTCCCGCCCGCGGCGGCGCACCTTTCCGTCTGATGGCCCGGTACCCGTAGGCCCATCCAGCGGCGGGCCCGTCTTTGGCGGGATGAGCGTGGGGTAGACGAGGAAGAGCAGGTGGGGGAACGTCGTGCCAAAATACGCGCCGTCAATGGACCCATGGCGCGAGGACTTTGGGGAGTAGAGGTCCTCGCAGCGGCCGCAGTAAAGTTTGACGGATTTTTCGTACGGTATGTCGATGAGGCCAACGGGGAGGAGTGATTGTGCCTGGCACATCACACGGGGACAGCGCCCAAAGTCGCCGCGTCTGTACTTCTCGACCTAGGTGGGGGATTAGCGCGCCTGGACAATGAATTACACGGTGCAAGGATCCTTGAACTCGAGACCACGCAGTTTTGGAAGTGATACGCAGAAGATGCGATTACGCGCGAGAGCGTGGCCTCGTGTCCTTGAGCACATATGCATGTACGCACCATCTTCGCCAAACCACGAGCCGTCACTATCCACCGAGCATGTATCAGACCATACAGAAGCCGTGCCTGGACGTCCAGGGAGCCTCGTAACTCGTCCTGGACTTCATCGTCTGCCAAGCTCTTCAGCACCGAATCCGAGGCATAGTCGAGCATTGCACGCACCCAACTGGTCCGTTATGAGATCCAAAGCCTGAGCATAGTTGGCGACCTCGTTGTTTAGGCCAGTGAGGTTAAATCGGTCCAGAATGAAGTCCTCGTCGACCTCACAGAAGTACTCGTTGCCCTTTGATGAGAGGAACCACGAGATCCACTGGATAGCTGTTAAGAAAACCGCTTCTGACTTCAAGATAGTGCGTTACTGTGCTGTCGAACGGGGTAAGCCACAAAAACGCTCCTCGGCAAAGGAAACCGACCTGGAGTAGTCCGAGTCTGAACCAGTTGAAATGTCCTCCACTGGACGTCGAAGCATGAGGGTCAGTGATCGGATAGGGCAGAAAGGCACCGACTTTAGAATCAATTCACAATCGCAGAATGAAGAAAGGTGATGTCACAGTCACGCGTCACCCGCACAAAGCACTTTCATCGCGTCGACCATCTCAAATTTCCGGCTCGATACTCATGGCAGTGTCCGATACCAGTATCGGGATACCGGCGGAGTTTGAAATGTTTGTCAGCAAGAAGTGATGCGCATGGGTTCGAGCCTCGCCGGCCACACAGCATTGTTGGTGCTCTTTTCACCCCAGTGCTCAATACTTAAGGCCCAAAGAACATATGCTTATCGCAATGTGATACTCAGAAACCTTGGTTCTTTCTGGTTGTCTCCGCGTTCTTTGTGTTCTGTGTAAGATGGGCATTTTTGGAATTGATCATTGTTCAAATGTTGGTTTTCTAGCTATGTTAGGTCCGAATCATGGTGTCATGATCCACCTCATGCTACCCTTTTTTCCTTTTCTCCTCGCCATCCATTACGCCGTCCGGGTTATCACGAAGCCCCGGAACTTCTCATTCCTAGGACCAGATTATCCACTGCACCACCCGGGCTGTCATGGAACGCCGGGTTATCTCGACTATGACGTCCGGGTTATCGTGGAACCCCGACAGACGGATCTCAGACGGCATACAGGGGGACAGGAACTCCTTTCCAACTCCCCCGATCGCCCTGGAGATCCACAACTCCTCTCCAAACTCTATACGCATAACTCACCCTATCTGTAGGAGATAGGGACTTCCCTGGGCCTGATCGAATATAGTAGAGACGTATAAATACTCAGTAGAATCTACATGTACGGTAGATTCTACCTCGTCTAATACCAGTGCTACTTTGGCTTGGCAACAACGAAGCGTCCTTCTCACCCATTCGCCCTTTCCCCTTCTTCCCAAATATCTCCTCCCCTCCGCTCCTTCGAGTGTGGTACTGCGGCGGTCCCTATCGCTATAAGGCCCACCGAATACTCCCTCGAATAAAACCAACAACCCGACTCCTCTACCCACCGATTGCGGGTACGAGTATCCGGCTTGTCGTTCTATCGGAGCATCCGGGTTATCGACCAACGTGAAGTCCCGGCTGGGATTGCCGAACACCGTCTCGCTGAGCCGACCTAGGGCTGACGCTGACAGAAGGTAGAATCTAGTCTACCCACCCCGACTTCCTTGGTACGAACGAAGAAAAAACCCATCAAGAGATATGCAGATCAACATTTATCTGCAAGAAGGCGGGGCAACCGCTGGAGCAACCGAATCCCTGAAGACGATAACATGGGTGTTGCTCTTGGCCATACTCGCGGGGATCGCCATGGCCGGGGTTAATCGACAACCCGCCCACCCCGCGATACGGCGTGGACGCCGGGGAAATTATCCAGTTGGGAACCCCGTACTCCAGACACTACGTGGTTTAATCCACCGCACCGGGTTGTTGTTGTTGCGTGTCGGCCGACCGCAGGCACAACCCGGCCACCCTCGATGCGGGCATAGAAGAGGACCGCATCCTCGGGGCAACAACCCGAGAAGAAGTGCGTTTGCCGCACAATTTGATTCCGGAGAGTTTCCCGGGATCTTCGCCAACGAAGCAGGAATGCCACCTCTGGAGGATACGGGGGTACGGGCCTTCTTGGACGACTTGATTGTCATCGACCCCCACACGCGAAGCGCGCGAGTAGCGTCGGAACAAAACGAACCAAACGAACCCCATGGCATGCGAACTATGGTCCATGACAATGGGGCACCTTACGCGGTGCCGAAGAGGAGGAACCCCGATTAGGATCGCGATTCTTGATGAAGATAGACGGCCGGGCCGTCCTATACCCCATCCATATCCTTTCTCAACAGCAGCTATCTAATCACTCAAATCCCAACTGCTTCCGGTTCAGTTTTGATTCGCGACAATTCGACTTCACACGGTTCAACCAAGAATCCAACATCTTTACATTTCAAGAAAAAAGTAAAACAAAACAAACAACATATACGACGAGAGTCCGCGGTACAAACTTTGCATGCGTACGCGGGAGGGCCAGCGAATGGCGCGCTCCCGGAATAATCACTTCGCCCGGCCTTTTCCTTTGCGATCCGTCGACAAGGCGCTCCCGCTCGAACTCCACAACTGCTCCACCTCATCCAGGATTTCCCGCATGTAAGCGAGAAATTGCTCGCGGTCGACATTTGGCTGGGAGTCGAGCATTGCGGAAAAACGCGCCGCGTCTCGGACCACGGTCTCCTCAGGCGAAGCGGACTGCGAGTGGTGGAGGAGGGCCGCCAAAGACACGGAGGACTCGTTCGCCTCCGCACTGCTGGAGCGGGTTGTCGACCCCGCCGCCGTCGATGTACGCGCCGAGGGGTCAGGAATCCGGCTTGAGGACGCCTGCTGAGAAGGCGGCAGGGCCGGTTCGTCTTCCAGGTCGTAGTCCAGGGGGTTGTCCCCCAACACCGAAGGAGAAGGCGATAGCGAACCGCGACTACTCGACGAAGACCGGCTGGACGCAGAACGAGGTGCGGGGCTCGGGGCCCGCGTCCGCGCTAGGCCACGGTTCCCATCCCCGCGTCGCCTGTAAGAACGCTGGGTGTTCTGCAACGGCAGGAAACGACCCAGGAAGACGCGGTACGGAAATTCGTGCGCTGAAAGAACATGGCGTCAGGCAAATTCAAAGAAAAAAAGCGATAAAGAAACGCTCACA